>JANAVB010041416.1:12319986-12409986 GCA_029216955.1 Iris pallida
CATAAAAGAATAGCAATATAGAAATACATGTAAATACTATAAATTTGGCAAGGTTTACTTCCCTGCAACTTTCAACTAAGTACGACGGTTCGACCCCAAGGTCCTCGCTACCTCCGTCACGTACGCATAAAATAAATATTCTACTATTAGTTACACACTAGTAACTTACAATATATGGAATTACTATATATAGACCTTAATAATATACTTATACCAAAACTAATCATATTGACTACTCTACTTAATATAACATATATAATATTGAATCTACCTAACATAAAAATATCACTTTCAATTCTGGAAATATATAAATATTCTATAATAATATTTAATATATTTTATTGGCAAAAAAATTAAGTACACAAGTCCTAGGTTTATTCTAGGCTAGATATACGATATGAGTCCTGAAACAATAAATATTTAAAAATATTTAATTCAGAAAAAATTACGAAAGTTAGTTAAAATAGTAGTTTTAACATCAAAACTTGCACAACAAATAATTTAGTAAAGATATATAAAGTATCAAAACTTTTGGACACAAAGAACATATGATTTTTGGACTTACGGTGTTATGACAAATGTTAAAAAATTTATTAAATGCTAAACAAACTCAAAACTCAGCAAAAAGATATATGTTGGAAAGCTCTTGATGTCTAATCATATAAAAATTATTAGGAAGATCGAATCTAACCAAAAATAGGTAAAAATCCACTCGCAATAGATCTGGTCTGTTTTGGACACCTGTTCGTAGAGCTGACGCCCAGACAAAACGTTTGGAATTGTGTAGGTGGCCAATTAGACATAGAAATAGACACATCAATATTTTCATTAGTTTTGGTTTCACAAATAGATGAGATAGGAAAGTACAAGAAATCCTAAATGCAAAACTGTGTACCTGCTTGAACGAATTCAGACTTGGAGTCAACTTCGGGTGACTTCTAAAATTCGCAACTCCTTATAAATTTGACATGGATCTTCGGGGGCTTACTAGGACATTAGAGGGCCGCGTTAGCTTCGCTTCAAATATTTGTGGACCACCGTGGGAGGTTGAAAAAGGGTCATAATTCTCGGTACGTCACAAGGTGCTGTCGGCGGCCAAGGCTGGGAGGGAATTTCAGGATTAAAACCTTTGAAGGGAGATTTTGTGGGGTGTTGGTGGCAATAAGTGGATGGATTTTAGGGTTTTTTTGGTATATATATATATATATATATATATTAGGAAGAGTTGGGCTTTGGTTTGGACTAATTTGGTTAGGATTTGGCCCTCCAAAGGATTAATATGGTAATGGATTTCTTTATTGGGTGAGTTACTTGACCAAGTCAAAGATAGAGGAGTTGATGTACATGACTACAATTTAATCATTAAAAATTAATTAGATATGTATCTAATCAATTTTGACAACCATAGACAGGATCTAGCAAGTGGGGTTGGCTAGGTTAGGGTTCGAATATATTTTTCTAGTGAATTTGAATTCGAAAAGTCAACTAATGGATCACATGTGCCATTTGCAAATAAATAGAAGATGGAAACCCGATTGAATGGAACACCTTAGGCATGTGTGTCGTAGGCAAAAAAATGGCTTAAAACTGTATATTGGGTCAAATGGTTTCTGTCACGCCCCGCTCCCGTAGGAGCGATCGTCCTCGCTAAGGCGTGATGCCGCATGAGCCTAGATTGCGCTCGTGTAAGGCAGTTCCATAACGGCCGATTACATCGGCGGCGACGGGGTCGTCGCACTGAAGTCCTAAGCAGAAACATCGAATATATTGCAGCGGAATTTAAAGAAGAACACATGAACACAAGTCATTCAAAAGAAGCTCTTTATTGATATCGAATACAAGATTACATTTGTGGGCGCAAGGCCAAATTACAAGTCTCTCGTGATCACTTTTCTCTCATTTACAATTCACTCTGCTCTCTCTCATCTCTCGATACAATACTTGAATCCAACGGAAGCTTCGGAAGGCGATGTCCATACATTATGTCCTGTATAAGTCTTCAGATCACGCGGCCACACGCTTCGACTCGCCAAGGAACTCTGTGCCTCGACGCATCCAAGCGAGCTCCGCACCACGAGCTTCTACCTGTGCCTGCACATGAAATACTGTGTGGGTGTCAGTACCACTGTACTGGTGGAGTGAGCTTCTCGCCCACCCATACATAACCGACACGTTTCATTTACTTTGTGCAGCTTAAACCCTTTCAATTGTCTTTCTAGTCTTGACTTAGGATGCATTTTAAATGAGACATCTCGGTCTATACTTAACGATGCAACGACGAGGTCGTGCAATGACGAGGTCGTGCTATAATGCCATCGTGTGTTTCGATCGAGACAGAGCCTCATTACTCAAGTGCTTGACCGAACTACAACTCGGACGGCAGGGTCGTGTGCCATATTCTACTCGCGACTTAGACATATTCAAGAGTTTGCTATGCCGAGGAGCAACTTACGCGAACTCGGCCGTGCCAAGACCTTTACTTAAACTTCAGCGCCACTAGACCAATTCTCGTGCCAACGATTCAAGTGCCAAGGACGGCAATAGGATGACTCGTGCAGGCCGTGCCGCTAGACTTGATTCGTGTCTTAAGACCTGCTTAGACTTGTATAGGCTTCAAGATTGAGGCCGCGCCTCGTAAGTTATCAAGACTTATCGTGTTACCACCTTACGGCTTCTCCTGTTCGACTCATGAATCAACTTAGACAAGACTTGTGGACCATAGCATCACTTCCAAGAACATCCCGATGACATCTATCGTGCCAAGCACGGTGCCTATGCTGCAGCCCAGTCTTAGGCCCAGACATTGTGTTTCCGACTAGACAAGCAATCAAGCTTCTAGACTCAATCCAAAGGCATACATGCGGTGTGCCGCTATTGTCGACGCATCTACATGAGGTGGTCACTAGCAATTTCAAGCTATCTTGGACTGGCTCGGCGGGGGTATCGGTCCGCCCTTCTAAGGGTAGCTAGCCCCGGAAGCGCCGATACTCCCATACGGTTATCCGGAATGCAGGTTGAGCCACACTCGCTTCCCCCGGGATGAATGATTCCGGCGTCCCGGTAATCATTCGAGAAGACTACACCTTGTCGACAAGTTGTCCATGACCATGCAAGTCTAAACTCGATCTACCAGTCTTTCCTTAACATGAACATGCTTTTCCTTCTTTCTATCAAGACTTACGAGACTCCGAAGCCGGAGGACCGATCTCGTGTGCGGGACATATCAAGACTTAGCGAGACTCCCAAGCCGCGGGACCGATCTCGTGTGCGGGACATATCAAGACTTTGCGAGACTCCCAAGTTGCGGGACCGATCTCGGCGACAACAAGTCGCGTGGACTTCCTTTGTTCGTGGCAAGCTTTTCACTAAACCGACCGTAACTCGGTCCTTAGACAGGCCTGGTTCTCTAGGCGACGCTAACGCTCAAGTCATATACTTTATACGACGAGCCTTGTTCTCAAGGGACTACGCGACTTGACAACCGCAGATAGAGCGGGACAGTGCTAGTAATGGCTTCGATAGCCCAGCACAACTCTTGTCTAACTTATTCGGCAATGACTTGACGGGCAAAGGCTACGCCGAGCTACGCGTCTAGGGGACGTGCTAGGCACGGGGTCGACTTGAATAACCAACTGCTAGGTGCCTAGACTTAAGCCAACAGCCATGCAAGACGACTTAACTTGCGGGACGTGCGAAGGCTATGCCAAGCCTTGTGGGACAAGACCGTGCATGCTTTGTTAAGCATTCATGGGGGCGACGCCTATGACTTAGGCAAATTCGAGTGTCGGGACGAATCGACGGGACCAACGGGACATGCGAAGGCTATGCCAAGCCTTGCACAACGGGACCGTGCCTGCTTTAGCAAGCATTTACGCAGGCGACGCCTAAGGCTTAGGCTATTTTAAGTGTTGGGACAAAACGACGGGACAGTGCAAGCTATATCGAACATTCAAGCAGGCGACGCCTATGACTTAGGCTTATTCGAGTGTCGGGGCAACTTAGCAACTTAGGCCAACTTCCTTCTCCCAAGCCACGGGATCGAAGGATCGTGTGTCATTTGAAAGCACGCTGAGCCGACTTCTTATAAAGACCGTAGGACCATTTTCCATGTTCTAAGACATTCTGACCCGACGGGACTATTTCCTTTAGCTATGTTGGTGCGTAGCTTTTAGATTAGCCTACCAGTGCAAGTTGAAAACAAGCGAGTTATTAAGTGAAGGCTAAGATGAAGCAAGTTCACCAAAACTCCCCCATCTGTGCGAGGAGTCGCCTCGGACAAGCGAGCCTTCGAGTAGCCGTTGCCAGGCTAAGTTCCAACGCCGTTGGCGTTTCGATTCCTCCGATTGACTTTGCGGGTCGGGGCACTACAACATACACCACTCAGAACAAGTCTCGTCCTCGAGACTTTCCTGAAGGCAAGCCATCCTACCATTTCTATGGCCAAGACTTATTCGTACACATTCTGCCTACGCGTTTCCTCAATTCCGAGCCACGCTCTCGCGACTATCAATCTTTTTGTTAACATGAATTCAAGATCTCGACACACTCCCATCTTTCAAGTCTTACTTGAACTCATTGTATCACTTGGTTGGATCGTGCACGCATTCCAAGCGTCCCCAAAATATATGCATTCAGCTAAGCCGTATGATAGAGAATTTGTCATTCTCACTCGAGTCGCCTCGTACACATATCCAGGCGTCCCTGAAATATATGCATGTCAGCCGAGTCTCGTGAGCAGGGTTTCCTACGTTCGTGATTTATGCTATCCATTCAAGCCAATCCTCAAGATCAATTCTTCGATTGATAACTCTTGCAACAGGGGCATTTTGCCTAACTGCTAGGCCAATCTTTGCGAGGCTAAGTCAATGTCAGGATTGGAATCATAGTTCCCCAACAATAATGCCAACACTGACCCCAATCCTAGGGTCAAACCATAGTCGATAGCACGGGGTTTTCTACCCAAGCTCGCGTCACTCAGATTTCTAAACATCGAGCATGATCACCTATTTCGTATCAAGACGTTCGTTGCACAGCTCAACAAATTCGAATCCATTCAAATCACCCATTCTAACCAATTTATGTATTCGATCACGAGGTCGTCTAGCTTTGACAATACGTTATGCCCCAATCTCACGCGAGTCCGATTATCTACGATGGTTCATGAATCACCATGCAACGCACCCGTAGAATAATTATTCTCATCGGAGCGTAACTCTTGTTTGAGTTTTAGACTAACTCATTCTCGATACGCGGATTGGACCTACGCAATCCCCAAATTCGATTCTTCAAACACACAAATTCATTCTCGAGTCACCTTCGAGTCAAACCACAAGTCGAAGCACAAATTGTCGCACCGTGCAAGTTCGACCACTCCCACTGTATGAATCACCATACCAGCGCTCACGCAGAGTGATCGCCCTAATCGGCGTGACGCATGTGCGAGGCTGGAGTAGCGCTCGCTTAAGACAAGAATGTCGAAGTTGCGGTTATCGACGAAGCAAATCCAAACGTTTCATTTTTCATCCAATCCAAGTTCGATAGTCCGACCGTCATTCATTCAACTAGAAAATCCTCGAGCCAAGTTTTATCTTTTTTTCGACACATTTCAATATTTTGAGTATAGCATCCATCGGAACAATGACATTTACACGATCGTCATTCGCCGAGTCAGAGTACCCCGAGTTATCGCATATCGATCTTTGATACGCCTCAATACCATCGACGATATGCGTAACCTGACGATCTTCCTTTGCAACCAATTTCGAGTCGTACGACCGATGTTATTGTTCGGACTGGATATCCTATAATTTCCTCGATATTCAAGATCAAGTTCGATCGCAATTCCTCAAGTTCGTTTCAAGATCGTTGTTCAAAACTCACATCACATTTTATTTGAATCAATCCGAAATCGTACGTGCGATCCTCTAGGTTTCCTCGATCACGACCATTCATTTTTATTCATCGTTCCGAATCATTTTCTAACATGCGTTGCCCATTGACAAGTTGTCCGAACGAGATACTCGTTCGGGACATTCGAAGTCACGACCCACTAAGCGTGACGCGTTCTAAGGCTTAGCGCGATCGCATCGCCTCGCCGACGTACTCGTTATTATTTCTAGTCCTCAATCTTCGCTCGAATGATTTCCAAGAAAATCCATACACCACTCGGATTCGAGCCATCCGATCTAGCCCACAATCACGTTCGCGTCGTTCGCTAAGACGTCCTTCGGATTCGTTCGACGAATCCCTAGCGTAATCGCTTACTTCGCATCGACGTACTAAGTTGTTTGCACTATTTCCTCGAAATCCAAGTCAATCCTCCGTGTACGCCTAAGCGTTAACTCGATAGCATTCCTATCGATAGACACTCTAAGTGCAGCTTCGCTCCCGACCGAGCGGTACTTGATATCGCTCGCGACTCATTTGCACCAAGGGTCGAGGTGCGCGTTGCGCAGCACAACTTAGCCAAAAGGCCGTGTGCATAGCCATCCCGTGCGAACTATATTCGAGTTTGTACGCTCAATTGCTAGGATCAACACATGACTAGTTAGGCACACACGTGACATGTTAACTTAGCAGGTGTTTTCTATCAAGTCAAGTTAACACCGTTCGGCACAAAGGCCCTATCGAGGCATTCAGCGATAGCCTACTAATGCGTTTCGAGTGAACGCTGGTACGAGCTTTTGAAATTTTTTAGACTTATTGTATGGACATGCCGAGGGACATTCGAGAGAGAGCGCACATTTATTTTCCAACGACGAGCTTTCAAAACTGAGAAATTCGACGTGAAGTCCGAGGACGTAAAGCCGTGCTCTGATACCATTATGTCATGCCCCGCTCCCGTAGGAGCGATCGTCCTCGCTAAGGCGTGATGCCGCACGAGCCTAGATTGCGCTCGTGCAAGGCAGTTCCATAACGGCCGATTACATCGGCGGCGACGGGGTCGTCGCACTGAAGTCCTAAGCAGAAACATTGAATATATTGCAGCAGAATTTAAAGAAGAACACATGAACACAAGTCATTCAAAAGAAGCTCTTTATTGATATCGAATACAAGATTACATTTGTGGGCGCAAGGCCAAATTACAAGTCTCTCGTGCTCACTTTTCTCTCATTTACAATTCACTCTGCTCTCTCTCATCTCTCGATACAATACTTGAATCCAGCGGAAGCTTCAGAAGGCGATGTCCATACATTATGTCCTGTATAAGTCTTCATATCACGCGGCCACACGCTTCGACTCGCCAAGGAACTCCGTGCCTCAACGCATCCAAGCGAGCTCCGCACCACGAGCTTCTACCTGTGCCTGCACATGAAATACTGTGTGGGTATCAGTACCACTGTACTGGTGGAGTGAGCTTCTCGCCCACCCATACATAACCGACACGTTTCATTTACTTTGTGCAGCTTAAACCCTTTCAATTGCCTTTCTAGTCTTGATTTAGGATGCATTTTAAATGAGACATCTCGGTCTATACTTAACGATGCAACGACGAGGTCGTGCAACGACGAGGTCGTGCAACGACGAGGTCGTGCAACGACAAGGTCGTGTTATAATGCCATCGTGTGTTTCGATCGAGGCAGAGCCTCATTACTCAAGTGCTTGACCGAACTACAACTCGGACGGCAGGGTCGTGTGCCATATTCTACTCGCGACTTAGACATATTCAAGAGTTTGCTATGCCGAGGAGCAACTTACGTGAACTCGGCCGTGCCAAGACCTTTACTTAAACTTCAGCGCCACTAGACCAATTCTCGTGCCAACGATTCAAGTGCCAAGGACGGCAATGGGATGACTCGTGCAGGCCGTGCCGCTAGACTTGATTCGTGCCTTAAGACCTGCTTAGACTTGTATAGGCTTCAAGATTGAGGCCGCGCCTCGTAAGTTATCAAGACTTATCGTGTTACCACCTTACGGCTTCTCCTGTTCGACTCATGAATCAACTTAGACAAAACTTGTGGACCATAGCATCACTTCCAAGAACATCCCGACGATATCTATCGTGCCATGCACGGTGCCTATGCTGCAGCCCAGTCTTAGGCCCAGACATTGTGTTCCCGACTAGACAAGCAATCAAGCTTCTAGACTCAATCCAAAGGCATACATGCGGTGTGCCGCTATTGCCGACGCATCTACATGAGGTGGTCACTAGCAATTTCAAGCTATCTTAGACTGGCTCGGCGGGGGTATCGGTCCGCCCTTCTAAGGGTAGCTAGCCCCGGAAGCGCCGATACTCCCATGCGGTTATCCGGCATGCAGGTTGAGCCACACTCGCTTCCCCCGGGACGAATGATTCCGGCGCCCCGGTAATCATTCGAGAAGACTACACCTTGTCGACAAGTTGTCCATGACCATGCAAGTCTAAACTCGATCTACCAGTCTTTCCTTAACATGAACATGCTTTTCCTTCTTTCTATCAAGACTTACGAGACTCCCAAGCCGGAGGACCGATCTCGTGTGCGGGACATATCAAGACTTAGCGAGACTCCCAAGCCGCGGGACCGATCTCGTGTGCGGGACATATCAAGACTTTGCGAGACTCCCAAGTTGCGGGACCGATCTCGGCGACAACAAGTCGCGTGGACTTCCTTTGTTCGTGGCAAGCTTTTCACTAAACCGACCGTAACTCGTGCCTTAGACAGGCCTGGTTCTCTAGGCGACGCTAACGCTCAAGTCATATACTTTACACGACGAGCCTTGTTCTCAAGGGACTACGCGACTTGACAACCGCAGATAGAACGGGACAGTGCTAGTAATGGCTTCGATAGCCCAGCACAACTCTTGTCTAACTTATTCGGCAATGACTTGACGAGCAAAGGTTACGCCGAGCTACGCATCTAGGGGACGTGCTAGGCACGGGGTCGACTTGAATAACCAACTGCTGGGTGCCTAGACTTAAGCCAACAGCCGTGCAAGACGACTTAACTTGCGGGACGTGCGAAGGCTATGCCAAGCCTTGCGGGACAAGACCGTGCATGCTTTGTTAAGCATTCATGGGGGCGACGCCTATGACTTAGGCAAATTCGAGTGTCGGGACGAATCGACGGGACCAACGGGACATGCGAAGGCTATGCCAAGCCTTGCACAACGGGACCGTGCCTGCTTTAGCAAGCATTTACGCAGGCGACGCCTAAGGCTTAGTCTATTTCAAGTGTTGGGACAAAACGACGGGACAGTGCATGCTATATCGAACATTCAAGCAGACGACGCCTATGACTTAGGCTTATTCGAGTGTCGGGGCAACTTAGCAACTTAGGCCAACTTCCTTCTCCCAAGCCACGGGATCGAAGGATCGTGTGTCATTTGAAAGCACGCTGAGCCGACTTCTTATAAAGACCGTGGGACCATTTTCCATGTTCTAAAACATTCCGACCCGACGGGACTATTTCCTTTAGCTATGTTGGTGCGTAGCTTTTAGATTAGCCTACCAGTGCAAGTTGAAAACAAGCGAGTTATTAAGTGAAGGCTAAGATGAAGCAAGTTCACCGAAACTCCCCCACCTGTGTGAGGAGTCGCCTCGGACAAGCGAGCCTTCGAGCAGCCGTTGCCAGGCTAAGTTCCAACGCCGTTGGCGTTTCGATTCCTCCGATTGACTTTGCGGGTCGGGGCACTACAGTTTCGATCTATATCGTGTTCCTAAATCAAGTTGGAAGTTAGGTCTAAATTACGGTAAACGGTCAAATGACCTAAATGGACCTAAAGTTGTGCGAAGTCAAAAGAATATTAGAGAAGAAGTTTGGATGGGACATGATATATAAAATTGAAGGTGGACTTGTCTATTTCAAAATTTATGAAGGATATTTCAAAAGATTGGCATTCCTAGTACTCCAAAAATCAAAGCTACAAAAAAGTACATCTATAGTCATAATTAAAAATAAAATATTTTTTAATATATTTAAAATCATATAAAGATAATTTTCAAATATCGGGGTGCTTACAATCTATCCACCCATAAAACAATTTCATCCTCGAAATTAAAATAAGGCTCACTAACGTAACTATGAATAGTTCAAAGGGGTACACTATGTCACTACATCTCTCCAAATCAAGCAAGTAACGATCAATATTTAAAAAAATTCTTGTGCATCGTGCCTATCTTAAAACTATAAATGGTTATCTCTACTTACTCCTCTTGGTGCTGGCGATCTTGCCATGATTAAGTTGAAGGTTTGTCCGCCTTAAGCTTTAAGTCAAGAACTTAATTACTAGTCCCTTAACCACTGTATCATTGGTCCTCTTTAACTTTCGAATCTACCGATTAGCTTCCTCAAAGGTCTCATCATATATATTTTATTCAATCATTGAATCTATAGTCAAATAATAATAGTAAACTTCAACCATTCTAATCATCGAAAATTTAATTCACCGATATTCCTTAAAATTCTCAAAATTTTAAATGCAATTCTACTCTAACCTTAGTCCCCTCAAGAAATTTAGTAATAAAAAATTATACAATCGATCATCATCTAAATTTCTAATTATCAAATTCCATAGCCTTCAAAATTTATATTCAACTCTTCAAGATGTTGTTTTTTCTTATGTCAAATCTCTAACCTCAAATTCTCTTCTATTGTTAACATTAACTCAATAACCATGAATATTCTTCTTAAAATTCATGAAGTCAAATGCACTAAAATATCTCAATTTTTATTTCACTTAATTTCCTTTCTCAATCACTATCTAAGTGATATACCTTTAAAATATAAAATTTTCGTTCTAATTTGAATTTCAACACAACTTCTACCTACCTTAAAAAAATTTATAAACACAAGATTATATCATATATGAGCATCCTTAAAGTTTAAATTAAATTACAATTTAGTTCACCACCAATCAAACACATTGTGCCTTGAGGACGTCTACCCACCTTTGGTCACACTACCCCTATCAAACATGCTGCCATAAAAATTCTATATTCCTTGTCTAATAATTGAAAGAATCAATATCACTATATACCTATGGCATCCCCAATCCCATCATGTCTATCAAGCAACCAAAATACAATTAGCAAACTAATTTGCACAATTATCTAAGAAATACGGATAAATTCTAATAGGCATGATTATTCGTCACTCCGAAATATGAAGGGACGAGAAACAATGACACGAGAAAGCAAGGGAATAGTTGAATACAAATACGAAGTTTCAAGAACGATAGAAAATTTTTAAAAGAATTATCAAGGCAGTTATGGACTGAGAATCCTAAAAGTCAATTTCTATTCGCAGGACCGCTCGAAAAAGTAACATAATCCAAACGGCTAACTCGACTTGCATAGGCCACCAAAAAAAAATGTAACGCCCCAGTCCCAAAGTACATAGGACTAAGAGTTCGTATATAAGCCAGCTACGTGTCGAGAGGACTCCATCCCAGCTCGAATACGTATAGGTTGTCTATAAGGTCAAGTACAAGTGTCTAAAGAGAAGTCATGCTAACAATATCTTAATCCACTAAATATTGATAATAATGATGAATCAAGTGCACTAAGGTTGATCAGACCGTAATACACTGATTTTACAATAGATAAATATATTAGAGTGGATCTCCAATAATACATGTATCCTGAACAAGCTAGAAGAAAGATGAAGCTTATAAAAGACTAGACTATACTGTAGCATGGTCGAAGTAAAACAAGTATAATATTGGAAGAATATGAAAAGGTATTAACTAAATATATACCTAAAATCCTGCAGAAACAATCATTAATCCTTCATCTAATCTACAAACAAGCTCAGCAAACCTGGAGATATCACCAGGTCCTCATGGGGATAACAAGACACATAATATACAAGCCTACTTTGGCAGTAATAACATGCATGGAAGAATATGAAATAATACAAAAAAGTAAAGACTAAAAAATACAAGAATAAAATATAAAGAAAATGACATGTCGTCGAGAATCGTGCTAATAAACGTAACTATGAGTAAATCTGAGTAAACAGCAATTTAGTGGGAGCTAACGGTCCTATAGATCGCAGCTTGGTGGGGGTTCACAACCTATAGTCAGTCTCTATCACAGCTCGGTGGGGGATCACAGAAGAAAATGGTCAAGTATATTTATCGTCTATAATAAGGTCATCGCTTAAAACTATGAGTCAAATCAATCAAGTCATCTCAGGTCAAGTCAAGTGCAAATGGTACTTTAAACATACAAGTCAATGTCAAGGGATATGTTATATGCTAAGCAATTCTATTACGAGACACATACATGAACAAGATAAGAAAATATGGCAAGTAATATGAAAAATAGAAACAATCTACGTGCACATAAATGATAAAATAACAATGACAGAGATCAGGAGAAATATGTAACCAAGGAAGACAGAAAAGAATATCAATATAGAAATGCATGTAAATACTGTAAATTTGGCAATGAGTACTTGTATGCAACTTTTAACTGAGTACGATGGTCCGGCTCCAAAGTCCTCGCTACCTCCGTCACGTACACCTAAAATAAATATTCTAGTATTATTAACACATTAGTAACTTACTATATATGGAATTACTATATATAAATCTTAATAATATATTTAAACCAAAACTAGTTATTGACTACTCTACTTAATATAACATATATAGTATTAAATCTACCTATAAAAGTAACATATTATTAATATAAAATATCACTTTTAATTCTAAAAAATATTTATAAATATTCTATAATAATATTTAATATATTTTATTGGTAGAAAAATCAAGTACACAAGTCCTAGGTTTATTCTACAAAAATGTTCCTAGACTCGATATACGATATGAGTCCCAAAACAATAAATATTTAAAAATACTTAATTCTAGAAAAATTCTAAGTATCGAATAATAAATATGATATAGGCTCGATAAGATTAGATTCATGGTTAATAGGCATGTTCAAATGCGAAAGTGACCAAGGATCAAACCATCTGGTCACGAATGAAATCAAGGCTTAAGAACTTGGAATGACTAGAATCATTTTGGCACAATTTATGATAGAGCGACGAAATTTAAAGTTCAGTCATGACATAGAAATGAAACCTGAGCACGGTGACTAGAGAATCGGAACATAGGCATGATGGAAAATTTATTCCGATATGATCAACTCAAATTCTGTCATGACAAGTTCATAGTCAAATCGGACAGTCGTGATTAATAGCCAAATTTTAGGCACGATTTAGAGGCAAAGGTAATACGTATAGCTATGATCGTTAAAATCATGATCATGGGATTCAAGTTGTCTAGTCATGCCAGGTCATCTAGGCACGACAAATCATAAGAATTTAGATATAATCAGGAAATCAAATCATGGCCAGAAAAGAGTTTAGGCCCGAGTGTTAAAATTTAAACATGATTTAATCTTAGTTCGACACGATCAAGGATAGGTCAGTCAAACCTTTGTCATATAGTATTTAGATATGATGAAGAGTACGATAGTAGTCGAGGCACGACCGGTCATGAAATTTTGGTATGATCAAGGATAGTATGAAGCTTAATCATGATTGGAACAAAAGTTATTCATTTTTAATTACAAATAGGAGTTTTACGCACGAGTGGTATTGGTACCGAAGTTTAATCACGATCAAAATTTTAATATTGTCATGATGAGGGCTAATCAACTCTTGGTTAAAATGGAATTTAGGTTTGTTAAGAAAGAAATCAAGGTTTAGAGCACGAGCAACATATTGATAGAGATCCAGGTCACGATGGAATTTAAATCAATTGAGTACGGTCAAGGATCAACACTATTGGTACGATAAAGGGGTACTATTCAAGAAAAAATCAAAATCTAAATCAAAAATTTAAAGAACGAATGTCAATAGCATTGAAATCCAATCACAATATATATTAAGAAATTTTAGTCTCAATACGATCTAAGTTGATCAATTCTGGGTAATCAAGATTGGGCAATATGGAGGACAAGTTCATCGAAGTCTGAGCACGAGCATACAAGGATGGATATTCAGGTCACAATTAATTATAACTCAATTGAGTACGACCCAAGATATTAATATGATAAGAAAAGATGATCAAGGTTGATTGGTCGTGATTAAGGGAGCTAGGATTCAATGATATTGAAAACCTTTTA
Source organism: Iris pallida (assembly GCA_029216955.1). Lineage (NCBI taxonomy): Eukaryota > Viridiplantae > Streptophyta > Magnoliopsida > Asparagales > Iridaceae > Iris > Iris pallida. Next base: position 12,334,043 of record JANAVB010041416.1, read on the forward strand.
GGGAAAACAAGAAAAGATTTCATAAGAAAGTCAAGTTAATCATCTCTCTCTGATACCATCAAGTTTATTATTTGCCAATCATATTTTAATCTCACAAGTCCCAATATAAAAATCAACCTTTATATGACTACCATCAAAATTATACCCTTCCGTCATAAAGATTTGACCTTGCCATGATCACCATAGGCTAGATTCTAAATTTTGAAACATTATTCATGAAGTATATCCTTCTTACTAGGAATCAAAACTGACCGCTTAATCATCATAAGTTTAAATTCTTTCACCTTATCCTAAATTGGATCCGAAGCCTCTAAACCAAGTTTTATGTAATCCTTGAACTTATTTAATTTACTCTCTTTGTATTATTTAAATCTAAACCCACTAGGCCTTTCAAAACTTATTCTCCTTTATAAAATCAACCTTCATATTTCCTTCAACATATATATTTTAAATATTATTATCCTTAAATTTAAAGTTTTCACAAAATCTCTATATTTTCTATAACTCAAATCCTGTGTTCTTTCTGTTTCTAGCCATTTCCTTACAATATCTTGTTCAATTTCGTATCATAATTGCATACAGTTAAAATCTCTTCTCCATTACTAAATTTCTAAATTTAACATCATAGCTTTAAGTGTAAAGTCTCATGAATCAATAACTAAAATTTATCCAAGTCCTCAAAACTAAGTTGACCTCGAATATCCTCATCAGTTTTTGAAATACATCCATAAATTATTCATACCCAAAATATTTTCTAAGTTTGATTGTTTCTAAATTAATAATATAAGTCTCTTGATTTCATTCCCAAGCTTTACCACATCTCTATCACATAATTCTATATCATATTATATTCCTACCTAGATTATCATAAGATAACAAATTACGTCCTTTTCGTGCTAGATGATTTACGTTACTTCTCGACCTTTCCAAGGTAAAAAAGATATGAAGATTCAAAGGTACCAAAGTATAGCTGACAGAATTAGATACGAGATAGGTGATTGATGAAATTAGGATAGTATTATTTTAAAAAAATGGTAATACAAAAAATAATGGCAAGAAAGAAATAATGATAAAATCTGTTCTTCATCAACTGTTAAAAGAAATGAACCCATTTAAGATAAAATCTGATACCAAACACGTCTTCCTGAAATCATGTTGTCAGAATTTTGCCACGCCAGTAAGCATAGTTGCAATAAACGATAGAGTCCGTAACTAAGGTATACACCCTATAATCATGTTATCTAGAATTCTTACCATGCCAACCGGTATTGCTGCAAGAGAATCTAAATTCTATAACTAGGATAGTATATCTAAAATCAGGCTCTATGTCCTTATCATGCTAGCCAATATGACTGCGATAAATTCTAAACTCCATAAATAAGGCAGATATTTACCTTTCTCGCTGTTCTTATCAAGTATGTTATCAGGTTATACCCTAAATTCCAGAAATAATATATATATATATATATATATATATATATATATATATATATATATATATATAAACTCAAAGTCAACAACTAACATCAAGATTCAAAATTCAACAATAAATTCATCAAAATCAAATTCAATAACAATGGGTAATGAGTGAATCAAATCAAGGAAAAAAGATTTCAAATCGAAGCTAAGATGAGATTCTCAAGGGTCGTCTCAGGAATCTCTCAAGGAATTCTAATAGTGATCGAGTATCCTTTCATTTTTAACATGTTACTTTTATACTCTATAGCAGGCTCGTAGTAGTACAACTAAGTCATTGCGCTACTATGATATCGCATAAATGCGAATCTCGACCTGCATAGGCCACCACTAAAAATGTGTCACGACCCACACCCAGTGTAGGGCACGAGAAGTGGGTACGTACAGCCTATGTGGTAGAACGCTGTTCTAGGTTATAATTAAAAACTAATAAAATATGATATACTCTCCGTACGGAGGACAATCACAGCATGATACAACTCAATCACCAAAACTAGAAGTAGCACGATAAGATAACTACGAATCCACAAGAGAAATACAACAGAGAGAAATAAATCTCGGTGTTATCAACACCAACTCAAACAAGCATAAAATAAATACAACTCAAGACAACTGAAATTAAAAATAAGAAAACTCTAGCCATCTCCTCCAACCTCTACTGTGTCTCCTCTAGGCTAGCAGGTAATCTCCAAGCTATCTGTAAAATTTATCAACAGGTCTAGTCAGAATTGGAGCGAGCATAATACATCTCACGCAAATCATAACAGGTTAGGAAATATAAACATGCTAGAGAGTAAGATACATGAACTATAAGAAGATGTACACGAAAATGAGAGAGATATTTGTAAACTGGAAATATATATATAATAAGTAAGACATGTAAGTGACTAGTGATTCAGAGCACAAGACGGTTATGTAAACGGCATGATGTTGCACACGAGTAATCTACAGAGGTTTATACGATTTAGATTGATCACATAACCACTTCTACTCCTCCGTCCCCAATCAATACACAAGGATCTAGTCAAGTTATGTTATTGCACACGAAGTATAGTTGTACACGATGATCATGTGAGCACTTGAGAGTACACAATTTCATACGATTTGCACACGAATAATACGACCACAAGGAGTACACGATGCCCATGATAAAGTACACGAACAAAAAATACCCGATGTATCCGCTAAGGGGATAACATCGCATGAAAGGATCCATATAGTACCAATCCGTGAAAACAAGTATCAGCATCAAGTAAAGTAATCTAAAGCAGGAAATATAATCCTAAATAAGATATAAAATGATCAGAGAATGTACTCACCTCGATTTGTTTGGAGTCGACGTGCGCGACACGTACGTATCGACACAAGGTAGGTACAATACTATGCTCCACAAGATGGTCCTAAACGATAGCTCGGACAGTCCTAATGAGTCCAGAATACTCCAAATAGCCTAGTTTGGTATATAAAAGTCTAAAATCAGAGTTCGGCAGGATATTCTAATTGAGAAATAGAAAAGGACTATGAAGGTCGTGATTTACGATTTAAGAAAAAGACAACTTAATACATATAACTTTTAGAAAGTCATTTATAACATTTTGAAATTATATTTTTATCAATCATAATATTTTTAGGTACCAAAAAATATTCACATTAAGTAGGTAAAAATACTTTAATAATAATTTAGGTCAAAACTTACTAATAATATTTTAAAAATATTTTTATATATTTTTATATAATTTTCCAAGTAAGTAATTACGTTAATATAATAATACTAATAAAGATAATAATGAGACCAAATTATATACATTACACATAAGAATCTAAATATTTATATTAATAGCAAAACTAATTAATTTACTAATTAAATAAACCCTAAACCAAATAACTAAAATAACTATAACTATTTAACTAAAAATTCTCTAACTATAAATTAATAACCTAATCAATTTATATGTAATATATAACCTATCAATGGGTCTGATCCCCAATCAACAGAGTAAAAAAATGGAGAAGGGGTTTCAATTCGAAGGTAGAGAGCGCTCACCCTGGGTCTCGCTGGCGCGGCTAGGACATGGCGCTGGGTCGGGGTTTGGGTCTCGCCGGCGGGCACGACGCGGGGAGGATGCGCCCCTGTGGATGTGGGCGGCGGAGCACCGACTGTCGGCGGGTCTACCGACGGCGAAGAAAGGTGCCAGGGGTGCAGCTCGGCCGGATCTGTCCAATACGGAACAGTGGCGGTCATGGTTGGGCGCTGTCGGCGATCAGCGCCTAGGCGAGGGAGAGGCGGCACGAACAGTTCGTTACGACGTCGGACAGCGGGGAATGACGGCTACAGGTGAGGGATCTCTCTTTCGCTATCTCTCTCTGTCTGTTGATGGCGGCGAGGTAGTTTTGATGGTGGTGGCGGTGGTGGTTTTGATGGTGGTGGCAGTTTTTGTTTGTCGGAGAGGCGTCGACTGGGATGGCGGATCTGGCGAATGGGGGTGGTGCTGGTCGGCTGTGGCCGAGGGGACAGTCGGGTGACATTGTCGAAGTTGGGGCTGTGGCTGGTGTGTATGGTGAATGTCATGGTGGTGGTCGGTGGTGGTGTTCTGGAATGGGCGGTGGTGATGTGGGAGACGTGGCCGGAAGTTAGGGCGGTGGCAGTAGTGATGGTTGAACTGTTGCTTTGGGGTGTGGTCGGGAAGTCTGCCACAGGGGTGGCGGCTGGTGTGAGTAGAAATTAGGTTTTTAGGATTTGTGCAAGATGTAATATTTTGGGGATGTGAGCATATATATAGTGCAGGAAGAAACCCTAAAGGAAAATTGTACATGTAATAGAAATATAAAAAAATAGTAAAAAAGCTAACTTGCTAACACTAACTGCTAACCCCAACATTATCACCATCTGCCAATTAATTAGTACTAAATAAATATTACCTATAAATTAATTGATTAATTACTAGTTACCACTAATTTAACAAATGGGCTAATTATAATTTAGCCAAGATTTTCTAATTACTAAAGTAATACTAATTTATTCACTAATTATTTATATATATATATTTAACAACCAGTTATTTAGTAAATAAATATATTTCAAAATTCAATAAACATTTTCTTCCTACTGAACAATAATTTTAACTTATTGATTTAAAAGAAATGGACAGGAAAATTCTAATAGGATGAAATCACATAAAATAGTAAACCAAGGACCGATAACAATTACGGTCAAAATATTTCTCAATAATAGAATTGCCCGCTTTTTGAGATTCAAAAAAATTTAGAGTTAAAAAAATAATAAATTTTGAAAATATCCAAGAAATCAATTAACAGAGGGAGGTTACATGGAGCTCGAGTGGAATTTCAAAAATTCGTTTTTGAATTTTGAAATTCTCGCCCCTCCTCCTCGCGGCGCGATCGAGCTGTCTGGAGTCGACCTGCTATACGCCCATTCGCACATGGGCGCATACGTCAGCCCAGCTTTGGGCGCATATGGCGACCCCTTCGTCGTAGGCACATACGCCCCCCTCTTTGCGGGGCATTTGGTGGCCACCCTCCTACTCCCTTTGCAGCGGGCCTTTATGGTGGCCTAGCCCCTACTGCTCCCGCAGTGGGCACATATGGCCCTCTCTCGGCCACATTTGGTACTCAGTTCCTGGGCGCATACACTCGCCCATTTTCTTCTTTGAGTCCTTCCCCAGCGGGCGCCCTTGGAGTCCCGTCCGTTGGCGCAGCCTGTGTCTCTCCCTCTTCGGCCGTATACGGCCTCCCTTCTTCTTCGGACGCCTTCGGCGTATCCTCCCCCGAAGGCGCATTCGACCTCGGCTTCTTTAGTGGTGTCCCCCTTCAGTCGGAAGCGAGTGGGTCTTGTGCCCAGCCCGTAGCCGCTCCTGTCCTTTCCCCTGCTGTGATCGTCCCTAGCGACGGTGGCGTACCATTCTGCACCCCTACAATGATCCCCTCCCCCTCTCCCTCTGTTCGCCCTCTCCCGGCCGACCTCATCGCTCTCATCCCCAGCTTTGCCTCGGTCCTCCGGCCGGTCGTAGCTCCACCCTCTCCCACATCTCCCGCGGGGCCAGTCCCCTGCTTGGGCTGGGGCACCCCCCTTCGTCGGCCCCTCCAATGCCTTCCTTCGTCGACAAGATTCGCCCTAACAGGGCTCCCAAGCAGGGACTCCTGTTTTCGGACGTCCCCCTACCCGAAGTCGAGTATTCGCTGGCATATCCCATGCCGACGGTGCCCTTCACCGACCAGGATACTCACCTTCCTGGCCTCCTCCTTTCCCTACTCCTTCGTCCTCAAATTCTTCTCAGGCTGTCCCAAACTCTCCCGGGTCCAGGAGGTTATTGCCAGTTGGCGTCTCTCGGCAGAATACAGGGTAGCCCCTCGACCCGAGGCATATTCTGCTCCATCTCTCCTCCGATCTTGACCACATGACCGTGTGGTCCAAAGGCACCAGTAGGGTTGACTCCCACCAGATGAAGATAATCAAGTGGTCAGCGAACTTTAACACAAAGGAAGACTCAGCGACGATTGCCGCCTGGGTGACCCTTCCCAATCTTTCACTCATTTGTTTCATTCCGGAGGATCTTAGGCGTATAGCCAACTCTTTTGGGACTTACGTGGCCACTGCTGCAGAAACCAGCAACCTGACCAAAGTCCACTACGCCAAGATATGTGTAGAACTCGACCTCACCTCAGATCCTCCCAACCATATCCTCAATGAACTTGGCAACCAGACTCACACCAAGCAAATCATCTGTCACGACCCGCACCTGCTTTTCGGATACGAGACGTGTCCAAGCCCAGCCTACGCTGCGATATCGGCGGTAGTACGCTGTCTAGCCCACAATAAACAAAGTGCTCATAAATACTAACTGCTCATTCACAACAACTAAATCAACTTTACAAAATATCGAAGTTTTACATTTGAAGAAGAATGTAAGCTTTTACATTTATAGAAAACTACCACACAACTAACTAGTCTTCTATGGTTTAGCCTTCGAGTCTCTATCTCCCCCTCGTATGGTCCATAGCACAAAAGTAGACACGTCATCCTCACCTATAACAACGATCCAGTCAGGAAAGGAGCAGAGTACAACCATATTGCAATGGGACAATTTAGCAAATACCCCCATTCCAAATGTTAAAACTAGCATATACCCCCACTATTTATTTTATTTAGCAAATACCCCCATTCCTATGTAAAAGAGTGGGGGTATATCTTAAATTTTTATTATTTTTTATAAAAAATGGGGGTATTTGTTAGATAAATAAAATAGTGGGGGTATATGCTAATTTCAACATTTAGAATGGGGGCATTTGCTAAATTATCCCTATTGCAATTAATGTTATTAGTCCAAAATAAGTTAGAACAACGAGAAACCATGATGGCAAAGAGTATATAAAGAACTAGCAAAGAGATGAACTAACAGGATATGAACTAGCACTAGCAAGACATGAACTAACGAGATATGAATTGGCAATATGTAACTTGCAAGATGTGATCTAATAAGATATGAACTGGCAAGATGTAAACTAGCAAGATGTGAACTAACAAGATAATGGACTAGATAAAAGAAAAGTAGTAACTACTATGTGTGTGTGAAATACCTTTTAATACATGAACGGGTGGGCCAATACGGCACATCATACGATGGCTATCCACAATAATACGGTATGGCTAACTCATACGTGGGGTGTATGACTTAGCTATCCACAATCAAAATAGTTGGGTTTGTTCACGTATTTACTAAGTATTTCCCCTCCCGACTCTCTAACAATCAATAGCGATCAATGATACACTAAGAAGGATATAATAACTACAATGTCACAAGCGTGTCTCAACGAAATATCAAGCAATGCCTCAATGGGATATCAAACAAGGAAACGATAGAGAAAACGTTATAATGAAACTAAAACATAAATGCAATATTGTACTTGCCTGAATCCTTGCACAAACCATAGTCACAAGTCGAGGACGAGGGAGTTGCCAATCTAGAACCTGTCAACCAATAACATACATCGTACCATGAACCGTGCACGAAAACCACAAGTCAATTCTAAGGTTCTAGTTCTAAATTCATGAAATAGTAGCTAGTTGGGTTATTAATCTAATAATAATTAATTCTTGAATAAATAACTAAAAAAATATCATTTAACCTAATAATAATCTAAATATAATCTAAACATGCAAGTTTGGCCATCAAAAGTCATGTTTCCAAAATTTGAAAACTGTGGCATGCAAATCAAGACGTACCATTGACTATCTAGTCCAACAATATGAACTCTAGCTTTTGAAAGTGCACTTTGGTAGATTTCAGCGCCACGAGTGTGCTGGAATCAACCATGCCGCAAAATTATGCTTTGGTCAAAACATATCGCCATTATGGCTAATCGTGACCAAAACGGTGATCAACCGATCAATTCTGAGTTCAACAAAATAACTAAAATACTAGATGAGCGAAATAATTTCTGGAAAAAATATATGTTGTATATCTCTGTGTTAGCTTTCCGAAACTTCAAACAGTTCGTGATTTCGATTTTCGGGCATCCCGAAATCTCGAAAACACCAAAATATGTCAAGTTTCGGACAAGCGACACTATGAATTCTCCAGAAATTTAGGTTCAGAAATTATGAAAATAAATTACGTATTCAAAAACTATACCTCGCACACAAAAAGCACGTCGGGGGTGGCGGAAATCGTTTCGGGAAGTTGGAAATTCTAGATTTGTTCTCCCACAAAGTGCTGCTGAAATTTAATTAGGGTGGACGAATATAATAATATATATATATGAGAGAGAGAGGCAGTCACTGTAGCAGTTGGCGCCGACAGGTGGGCCCCCCTGGGTGGATTTTTGGGTAATTATTTATTTAATTCAGAAAATTATTTAAAAATTATTTTAAGTCCAAATAACTCAAAATAAATTGCAGAAAAATCCAGAAAAATTCTTGAAAATTCTAGAAAATATTTTTAAGTGTCTAGAATATAAATAAAATATTTTAACATAAAATATCATCGTGTGACCTCACAATAAATTCTCAAAGCCTATAAAATATAATTTCTATAGGTTTAATTATATAAAAATTCCCAAAAATTCTAAAAAATTCAAAAATACTAAAATATTCTAGAAAATATTTTTAGTCATTTAGAGCCCAAATAAAAATATTTGGTCCAGAAATACCCCCGTATGACTTTACAGTAAATCCTGAAAGTCCTTAAAAATAATAAAACCATAAATATTAAATACCTAAAAATATCCAAAAATTGTAGAAAAATATAAAATAGCTAAATAATGCATATATAGGCTATCTAGAGGTCATATGACCTTAATATGGTCATAGCCCACCTACAAGCTTTGGCATGACTCACAATGACCATAAAATTAATCATAAACAAATAAAATTAAAAAAATTAAAAATTTGGGAAGTGGGCTTACAAATCTACCCACCTTAGAAAAATTTTGTCCTCGAAATTTCACAAGATACAAATAGGCACTATCAAGAATATCATCAAGATATGACATGACCAATCGATATGAATAAGCACGACAAAGAATATAATTAAAAAATAATGTGATGAATGATTGAAATTGATCAGGCATATATAATCAAAATCTAAATAAGTTTTAGAAATATAGTGGAAGGAAATCAAAATAGGTTTTAAAGATAACAATTCAGAAATAGAAAAATATGAGAGAAATAAAGAACTACTAGTTGTAGAGAAGGTGGTAACAAGAAATAAGACGTCAAATAAATTTGAAAAAAAATAAAAATTTAATAGTCGTACGCCAATAAAAGATATATTTGCTATGATATTCAAAAATTATAAGTATATCCGAAGTCATTTAATAGAGAATCCTTGCCTTGCTAGTGTACATCTGGCTGTCGTGAACCCTTGGTTTCATGAATCAGGTATAATATGAACACTTTATCAACTCTACCCAATATTGACATAATAAATCAAAAGATCAATAATACAAATAGGATATAGTTATAGTAATATTCGACAACCTATGCATACTTAAAATTATTTCAACTTAGGGGTCATGCCACGCCAGTGCGCTGCTGACTGCAGTGAACCCGCAGTCTCTATAATTCAAATAAATGGGGACAATGCACATTTGCATTACCATTATATGTTACCGAAAATTATTTTAACTATATCCATAAGAATTTCAAAGGAACTTCAATAAATTCAAATAAGTCGATCATGATAAGAAAATATAAGTATCTATTCTTGAGTAAAAGTATCAGTTTTGAAAACAAAACGACCATAAAACGAAAGAATACGACTTGAATTAATATATAGATAATTGAACCAAGATCAGGAATTAAAAATAAAACGATCGCAAAATAGTTTTGAAAATAAAACGAGATTTAGAGAAGGCAGAAGATAAAATGACACAAATGATCTAAATTAGGAATTGAATTCTATGAAGGCCTAACTTACCAAGCGAATAGTCTACCCACCTTCGATCCTAACATCGTATCAAATATCTAATAGAGTTTAGAATTCAATAAATTATTGGCTAAATCACATGGCCTAATTAGCAACCTTAACTAACCAAGGGTCAAATTGAATAAGGGACTCCTAGTCCTAGTCATTCTCTAAAATTAAATTAGTCCTAGTTGTGATTGAGCATTTTCCTAGTCGCAGGCTCGTAATAGTACGACTAACTTAAGTACTATCAGGAGTTCGTAATATTTTACGAAAATGACCTGCATGGGCCACCAAAAAACTTGCCACGACCCGCACCCGCTTTTCGGATACGAGACATGTCCAAGCCCAGCCTACGCCGCGGTAGTACGCTGTCTAGCCTACAATAAACAAAGTGCTCATAAATACTAACAGCTCATTCACAACAACTAAATCAACTTTACAAAATATAGAAGTTTTACATTTGAAGAAGAATGTAAGCTTTTATATTTATAGAAAACTACCACACAACTAACTAGTCTTCTATGGTTTAGCCTTCGAATCGCTATCTCCCCATGGTCCATAGCGCAAAAGTAGACACGTCAACCTCACCTATAACAACGATCCAGTTAGGAAAGGAGCAGAGTACAACCATATTGCAATTAATGTTGTTAGTCCAAAATAAGTTAGAACAATGAAAAACCATGATGGCAAAGAGTATATAAAGAACTAGCAAAGAGATGAAATAACATGATATGAACTAGCACTAGCAAGACATGAACTAACGAGATATGAATTGGCAATATGTAACTAGAAAGATGTAATCTATAAGATATAAACTGGCAAGATGTAAACTAGTAAGATGTGAACTAACAAGATAATGGACTAGATAAAGAAAAAGTAGTAACAACTATGTGTGTGTGAAATACCTTTTAATATGTGAACGGGTGGGCTAATACGGCATATCACACGATGGCTATCCACAATAATACGGTACGGCTAACTCATACTTGGGGTGTATTACTTAGCTATCCACAATCAAAATAGTTGGGTTTGTTCACGTATTTACCAAGTATTTCCCCTTCCGACTCTCTAACAATCAATAACGGTCAATGATACACTAAGAAGGATATAATAACTACAGTGTCACAGTCGTGTCTCAAAAAAATATCAAGCAATACCTCAATGGGATATCAAACAAGGAAACGATAGAAAAAAATGTTATAATGAAAGTAAAACATAAATGCAATATTGTACTTGCCTGAATCCTTGCACAAACCATAGTCACAAGTTAAAGACGAGGGAGTTGCCAATCTAGAAGCTGTCAACCTATAACATACATCGTACCATGAACCATGCACGAAAACCACAAGTCAATTCTAAGGTTCTAGTTCCAAATTTATGGAATAGTGGCTAGTTGGGTTACTAATCTAATAATAATTAATTCTAAAATAAATTACAAAAAATATATCATTTAACCTAATAAAAATCTAAATATAATCTAAACATGCAATTTTGGCCATCAAAAGTCATGTTTCTAATTTTTTGAAATCATGGCACGCAAATCGAGACGTACCATTGACTATCTAGTCAAACGCTATGAACTCTAGATTTTAAAAGTGCATCTTGGTATATTTCAGCGCCACGAGTGCGCTGGAATCAACCATGCCGCAAAATCATGCTTTGGTCAAAAGATATCGCCGTTATGGCTAATCGTGACCAAAACGATGATCAATCGATCAATTCTGAGTTCAACAGAATAACTAAAAGACTAAATGACCTAAATAATTTCTGGGAAATATATATGTCGTAGAGCTCTATGTTAGATTTTATAAATTTCAAACGGTTCATGATTTCGATTTTCGGTCCACTTGGAATCTCGAAAACACCAAAACGTGTCAAGTTTCGGACAACCGACACTCTACGAATTCTCCAAAAATTTAGGTTCAGAAATTGTGAAAATAAAATACAAATTCAGAAACTATACCTCAATACGCTTCCAAAAAAAACAATGCACAAAAAGCACGCCGGGTTGGCGGGAATCGCTTCGGGAAGTCGGAAATCCTAGATTTGTTCTCCCACAAAAGGCTACTAGAATTTAATTAGGGTGGACGAATATAATAATATATATATAGGAGAGAGAGAGAGAGGCGGTCACTGTAGCAGTCGACGCCGACAGGTGGCCCCCCCTGGGTTGATTTCTAGATAATTATTTATTTAATTCAAAAAATTATTTAAAAATCGTTTTAAGTCCAAATAACTCAAAATAAATTTCAAAAAAATTCAAAAAAATTCTAGAAAATATTTCTAAGTGTTTAGAATATAAATAAAATATTTTAACACAAAATATCATCGTATGACCTTACAGTAAATTCCAAAAGCCTATAAAATATAATTTCTATAGGTTTTAATTATATAAAAATTTCTAAAAATTCTAAAAAAAATCTACTAAAATATTCTAGAAAATATTTTTAGTCCTTCAGAGCCCAAATAAAAATATTTGGTCCAGAAATACCCCCGTATGACCTTACAGTAAATCCTGAAAGTCCTTAAAAATAATAAAACCTAAAATATTAAATACCTAAAAATATCCAAAAATTGTAAAAAAATATAAAATAGCTAAATAATACATATATAGGCTATCTAGAGGTCATATGACCTTAATATGGTCATAGCCCACCTACAAGCTTTGGTATGACTCACAATGACCATAAAATTAATCATAAACAAATAAAATTAAAAAAATTAAAAATTTAGGAAGTGGGCTTACATCATCTACGACAATCACATTATCTTCTGCTTATACTGCCATTTACGCGGTCACCTTTCAAAGCATTGCTTCCTCTTCATCCAAAGCACAAAAAAAACCGGAGCGGAAAGAACTCCACCCCAAAGGGAACCATCATCAAAAACCTGCCCAACCCCCCTGCTTCCTCTACCAAACTACTACACCAGATTCAACTCCAGTGAAGGCAAATCCGACAGAGTAGCCTCATCGGACAAAGCGGTGATCCCCTACCACGCTCCAAACCTACCCCTTTCCAACCAGTTCAACGCCCTCGTTTCAAAAGCGATCGACTCCTCCCAGGAGATTGCCCTTCCTGCAGACTCGGTCATGGTTCCCGGAACGGACTCTGAGGACCCCAGCGATCCCCCCAAAGTCTACAGAGGAGACCTTCCAAGAACTTCCAAACGCCACAGACCACCAAACCTCCCATGGAGTCGCCGTCGAAGATGTCCTTGCTATTCTAGGATCAGAGCAGGCCCTTAGAGGTCTTCGGGTCCTTGCTGTTGGATTTTTGCTCCAGTCGGAAGGCGAACAGATTAGACACCGACGACACCCTTCTCATCCCTACGAAGGAACCCGACCTCGACTCTGCTGGAGAATTGGCCGCACCCCCCGAAGACACCCTCCATATAAGCTCTGAGGATTCCATCCTCGGCACATCCACCAAGTCGACGGGGGAAGCTTGCACCACAACCAAGAAATCTAAAAAAAGGGGCTGCAAAGTCCCAGACCATGCACACCAGGTCCACAGCAAAGCGGACCAACCAACCCCCCCAAGCTCCATTAATGCTGAACATTCTCTCCTGGAATGTCCGCTGTCTGACGAACAAACCAACTATGAGGATAATCACCAGCCTTAAGAAGACTCACAAGATCGACATCTTGATCATCTTTGAACCCAAGATCCCCTACAAGAGACTCAAATCCATTCAACTATAGTTATATTTTCATTCGGCCATTGCTGGCAGACACGACAATTTGATCCTCTTCTCCAAGGCTGTCAAACTCGGAGTCATCCAAGATTCCAGGCAAGCCCTGTCTTGCTGGATAAAATGCCCTTTGATCCCCAAGCGCGCGATCCTTTTTGCGGTTCATGGTAGCTGTGACATCGCGGATCGCAAACACCTCTGGAACGACCTCCTGGACATCCACCATCACCACCATAACCTTCCGTGGATTTGCATAGGGGACTTCACTACTATCACTTGTAGAGAAGAGAAGACAGGCGGCCGCCCTCTCCCTCATTCAGCCATGCAAGACTTCAACAACTTCATCTTTAACTCCCATCTTACCTCTCTTCAGTTTACTGGCAATGCTTTCACCTGGTACAACATACAGGAAGGCGACCGATGGCAATACTCCTGCCTCGACAGGGCCCTAACGAACGTCCACTGGCAAGGAATGGGGACTACCTCAAAGCTATCTCACCTTAATGCCACCGAATCCGACCACGCTCCCCTGCTAGTTGGAATTACTAGCATATCCAGCCAGTCCAAAAAGAGTTTTCGCTTTCTGGACTTCTGGAGTGAGCACCCCCAATTCTTGGGCGTCGTCACAGAAGCTTGGAACAATACGGACTCCCCCGAACCACTCAACTGGGTGGCCAACAAGCTCAAGGCCACGAGGAAAGCCCTAGCGACCTGGAGTAAGCAAGCTTATGGAGATATTTTTTATGCCATCTGTGAGGCTGAGGATGATGTTACACGTGCCGAAGCCAGGTACATGACCGACTGTTCACCAGCTACCAGGAACGCTCTGAACCTCATAAAGCTATCCTCAAATTCAGGCAGAAAGTTGAGATCAAATTTTGGAAGCAGAAAGCGAGGCTTAAATGTGACATCAAAGGGGATAAAAACTCGAGCAACTTCCACGCCTGCATCAATAGTCGCAGATAAAAACTCACTCTCTATCAGAATGCCGATAATAACAGGACCAGCATCAGCGATCAAAAGGGTATCCAAGTGGCGGCCGCGAAGTTCTATTCTCGACTATTCTCCAAGGATACGATCCTAAAAGATAATACTTTCCTGGACGAGGTTCCCCACCTTATTATCGACACAGACAATATCCGGCTAGAACAGCCCCCTTCAGAGCAAGAGGTGAAAGATGCCGTCTGGGTCCTTGACGAACACAGTACGCCTGGACCAGACGGGTTTTTGAGGGTTTTCTTCCGTACATGCTGGTACATCATCAAGGTGGACATCCACAATGCGGTCTCCGCCTTCCTCCAGGGAGCTACTTACCCTAGAACCATCTCGAGCACCAATCTGATCCTCATCCCGAAGAAAGACAACCAAGAGACATTTCACGATTTTTGCCGTATCAGTCTTTGTACCTTCACCAACAAGATCATATCCAAGATCATCACCTCCCGCATGTCTGGCCTCCTTCCCAAGATCATCTCGGAGGAGCAGAGTGGCTTTATCCGGGGGTGAATTATCCAAGATAATATCATATTGGCCCAAGTATTAATTACCTGCATGAAGCTCCTAGCAAGAGGGGGCAATATAGCCATCAAATTGGACATGAAGAAAGCTTACGACAAACTAGATTGGCAATTCATGATCTGGGTCTTCAGAGCCTTCGAATTTTCTGAAACCTGGACCAACATCGTATGGAGATCGATCAGCAACTCGTGGTTCTCCACGATTATCAATGGTCAGGCAGACGGCTTCTTTAAATCGAGTCACGGGGTTAGGCAAGGAGATCCTCTATCTTCCACCATCTTTATCATTACGGCGGATGCATTGAGCAGAAACCTTAATAAGATGGCGAGCAACCCCAACTTCCAGTACTATCATACCGCCAGCGGTTGCCCGATCATCATCCACCTGGCTTTCGCAGATGATATCCTTATTTTCTCTTCCGGGGATGCCGAATCAGTGGAGGTAGTCCACAACATGCTTCAGAGATACGTCGGGTGCTCGGGCCAGAAGGTCAACCCGGGCCAAAGTATTATCTACTCCCACCATAATATCAAGAGAGGGAAAGCGGCTAGCCTCTCCAACACCACCTCCTTCCCCATCAAGCATCCTCCATTCCACTACCTTGAATGCCCCCTCGTGTACGGCAAATCCAACGTCGGTATTTTCGAGAACCTGATCAATCGCATCAGAAAAAAACTCGAGGGCTGGCATATATCCTATGCCCAGGAGACAAGATGATCCTCATCAATCATGTCCTCACTTCCATTCCTATCTACACCCTGACTGCGTGCTCCCCCCAAGAAAGTCTTATCTTCCATCATGAGTATCTTCAGTAACTTTCTCTGGGGGCACAGAGGCGGCAATGATAAGCATCATTGGGCTAGTTAGGATACCATAGCTCGTCCTACCAGGGAGAGGGGCCTGGGATTCACCAAAATTTCCTACGTCGTTAATGCCTTCTCGATGAAACTGTGGTAGACACTCTGTACGAGTCAGAACTTATGGACCAGGTTCATGAAGGCCAGATACTTTAAGCACATCCACCCATCGACGGCCATCTCTAACACCAGATCCTCAGCGGCTTGGAGTCGCATTCTCATCGGGCGGTCTCTTGTCTAACCGACGATTCGCCTACAGGTGGGCAATGACGATTCATCGCCATTTGTGGAACGCTGGGTTGGAGACACCTTGCTTCCCAACCTTTCAGCTGCCCCTAGGAACAACACTATCAAGGGCTTCTGGGACCCCTCTGATAACAACTAGAATTGGAGCAAGATCCAGGTCTGGACTGGGTCAGAGGCAGTCGATTACATCCGCCGTAGCAGATTGACGATTGGGTCAGACGTAGATAAACTCGAGTGGTCGCCCGCAGTCGGCGGTACATTCTCGGGTAGATCTGCCAGAAGACTGATCCTTGGCAATGCAGTACCATCTCCGACTATACCATCCTTCTGGCAGACATGCATCCCCAAGAAGTGGTCCTTCCTTATTTGGAGAGCCCTACGTAATATCCTACCCATGATGACACTCTCAACACTATCGGGTTCGGCCTTGCGTTCGCGTGCACATGCTGCTCCGATCGTCAATCAAAAATAGTCAACCACATCCTCTGTCAAGGGGACCTCCCGGTCAAGGTCTGGAGAGTACTTTCCTAGCATTGCAGAATGCCTCATGGGGGCGACAACTTCCCTGACCTCGTGGCGACCTGGGCTTCCGCAGCCCATGGCCACCAGATCGTAGCTGCCGCTGCTACGTGGGTTATCTAGAAAAATCTCAACAAGGCGAGATATGAAGGCCACCAGTACTCCACAGACCAACTGATTTGGGAGACCATTCGGCAGTGCCGCAAACGGAGATCCCTCTATTCGGACGGCCAGACGGTCTTCTGGAACTCTCTCCTATCCCCGGCTTAGCCGTTTTGGTTTCCGTTTTTCACTTATTTTGTCAGTATACGTGTATAGGCCTCGGCATTTTGCGCCTAGTGGTATACTTGTATAGGTTCGGCTTTTTAGGCCTTTATCAATAAAATGGGTTGTTGTTGAATATATATATATATATATATATATATATATATATATATATATATATATATATATATATATATATATATATATATATATATATTTGTGTGTGTGTGTGTGCATTTTATTTATAACAGTTTGAAAAATAAGTGTTATACATATGAAACTTATTTGTAGCATTTTGGAAAATAAGTGTTATATATGTTTGTCTTATTTATAACGGCTTTGGGAAAGAAAAAAATGTTATATATGTGGAGAACATTTATAACACGTTTAGAAACATTTATAACATTGTTTTTTATAATGCCTGAGGACTTAAAAAATAATAAAATGCCATTTATGACATTTTGTAGCTGTTATAAAAAGTTATTTTTGTTGTAGTTTCTAACTCCTTCCTAAATTTGAATGGCTGCCAACTTATTTACCTACTAGAGATTCTCATATGTTAATGTGATTATCTAGGTAGGGCTTATGAAATTTATAACATATGCATCTAATCTGAATACCTAACTATATCCTCCTAACCATATTATTATCACAATTTTATAACTCTCTTTCTACATAACCAAGCTAAGTGATACCAACCATTATATATAATCCTAACCATACAACTGATAGGACATAATAGTCAATAGGTTGTGTTAGGCTACTTTTTGGTCCTTCTTGTAGAGGCTCAATCATACACTAAAACTACTATATATTCTTGATCGAGTGACTCCCATGAGTGGTTATCCTAGTATGGTTATGTATTTATTTTTCTATACTACCCATATTTGATCACACTACTCCTTCAAACACATGTTGCCATAAAAAATTATAACCATTGTCTACTAGTTATTATTCTTCATAAAAATTAGTACCATTATATACATATGGCATAGGCATCTCTAATATCCCTCATATCTATCAAGGCAACCAAAATTTATAACAAACAACCAGTTTATACAATTGATCTAAGGGATACTGATAAATTCCATAAGCACGAGCGTTAATCATTCCAAATTGGGAAGGGACGAGATGCAGTGACACGAGAAAGAAAAAGAAAAATATTTGAGAGTAAAATATGAAGTTCAAGAATGATAGAGATTCTAAAAGAGTTGTCGTGGCAGTTGTAGGTTAAGAATACTATCAGGCTTTATCCTAGCACAAGCACGTTCAGTATAGTAACATAACCTAGACGATATGCTATGACCTGATGGGCTACCATAGAAACATCACGCCCCAGTCCTAACATACGTAGGAATAGGAATACGCAAACATGTCAGGTACGTATTTAACTAAACTCTAGTCCGACTCAAATACATAGAAGTTGTCTTGATATCTAAATCTATCTATCAAACCACCTATCATATATCTCAATCCACATAATGAATAAATATCGAGGGTAAACAATATGTGTGGTCTGTTGGCCCATTGGTCATATGGCCAAACTGATTTTAATAATTGATCAAACTCTGTCTTGATATATGGAGCTAGTCGGGATATCTAGGACTCTTGGACATGATCAAGAACTGCTATCTACTCAGTTCAAGATCGAAGCGTTGTTTGCCTGTTCGAGTCTGTATTTCTTTGAATAATATATTTTTCATTTTATTTGAGTCTAGAAATACAATGTACACCGAGTCATACTGGCAAATAGGCTATTCCAAAATGATTTTAAAATATTTTTAAAATGTTCTTAGTTTTGAAAAACATTCGTATTTACAAAAGCTCCAAAAAGGTGTAACACCCAGTTTTCCATATGAGGGTAATTTTGAAATTTTGTAATTATAATTATTATTTATTGATATTTATTTTGTATTATAATTTTTGGTGATTTTTAATAACTTCTAATCTATATAATTTTTGACTTGTGATTTTGGTGTGCGGCTAGTGAAACCGTAGAGACTGCATGACCTAGAGCCTAACCACGTCATTAGGATAATTTATTATCATTTCTAGCCTAGGGGTATTTTGGTCATTTTGACTTATTTGAATTATTTGATGATTTATTGAATAGGTAAATTCTAGGTTGACTTGACTTGTTGAGACCTAGTAAACTAGCCTAGAAGCTAACCCTAGCCATGGTGACCCTGGTCTAACTTGAGTTAACCTATTTTAGTCATTAGAGAATAGATTTAGAATGAGGGGATTTGGTTTAGTGAATTTAAGTCATGGCTTGTGATTTCATGAAATGACTTATGGTTTAACTATTAAATTGATCATGACTTAAGCCCATGGGACATTTAGTGAACCCTAACCCTAATTAATGAACCTATGAACAGCCACTAGGGCTTCCCTCCCTATAAATAATCTCCTCCTTGAGTTCTTGCCTCTTTCATTTCCATTCCTACACTTGGAGAAAAGAAAGGTAAGTTTCCCCTTCCAAAAATTCCCATTTATTCATTTGATCTCCTTTTTCATCCTAGTCTTTTGCATTAGGTTCTAATTTTTGTATATTTAATATTTATGGAGGTTAATCTCAGTTTTGGGCTCAATTGGAATATTTGGCCATCAAGAGGAACACCCCCCATTTGGAGCTTTCCACGCAATTTGCACCTATAGGTAAAACTCCTTAAATTGGTTTAATTTTTTGTTTTCTTTGCATGTAGGGCTAGATCTAGGAGTCCCCTAGGTGTTCCCAAAATTTGGGTGAATTTTGTGTCCGTTTGGTGTCCGTATCGGACACGTGTCGTATGGTATGTTAGGTGTTCGACGAAATGCCTCAATGGATTGAATGTTAATGTTTTTTAAAACAAATTATATATTTGGATAGCTCTTGATGTGTACATTAATTATGTTGAGAACTAATTTGGTTTTTGTGCACTTTTCGTGTCCAAATCGGACACGCACCGCACGTACGACACCGCGCACAGGCCTCGTGCAGTCCCCTTCTGCTCGAGTGTCCTAGCAAATACGATACGACACGGGAAGGGTTAAAACTTGGTGGGGACATGGGTCTATTGACTGACAAGGGGATGACCAAGTTTCGTAGGATTTTGTCGAGTAAATCTCGAGAAAACCCTCGCGCACTGGTCACTCACTGTCACTGTGACACTGGGTTTTCTTCCCTGACACATTTCATTTAACACAATATGTCGACACTTGGACATGGGGCAGGGTGTTCAATCCCTAGCCCTATGTTCCCTCGACATGAGTGCAAGAGCACGTGGTGCCTCGAGCACTGTGTCGAGCCCACGAAGGCTCGACATGGCTGCACGAGACAACTTTTCTGTCAGTCCTGTCAGTGGGCGATTTGGTTCTTGGACACTTTGTGTCCCGATTCCTGGACACGATAGACACGTGTGTCACACACACTCGACCCCCTCCCTCTGACACATGTTGTATGATGATTTTGAATAATTTGGTTCGAATGAACAATGCGTATGGAGTGAGTATATTTTCCAGTTTTTTTGACAAGTTTTGAATTGATCACTGATACTGTGATTTGTTTCAGAATTTAGATGAGTTTAAATTGAGATTTGTTAGGATTCAAATGATTATTCTAACTGTATATATATGTAACCTGGGTTTTATGGGGTTGGATTCGAATTTGTGTTTGAATCACACTGTTCAACTGATTTCATTTTTTTCAATTTTCCTTGACAGTTGAATGTAGTTTTATTTTGAAGAAATCCATATGTGATAACCCATTTTTATTTGCTGATGACTTATGTGTTGATGTAGTTAGTTAACTTGGGTTAGTATTGGGGATTTGGTTTGATATACACATATATGTGCATTAGTTAACATGTAAGTTGATTTTTCAGTTGAACTGGGATACAGGTTATAACATGTTATCAGTGATTTGGGATGTACTATGTTGGGTTTTTTTCAATGGATTACACTATTTTACATTTTTCAGTTTTGAGCTAATTGAGATTTGATAATGTAAACATAAGTATTAGGACTTATATATGCATTTGTGACAAGTTAAAGTTATACCTGAGTTGATTTTCAAGTATAATTTGGACATGTATATTTATGAAACCTGAGAAGAATAGGCTTTGTTTTAAT
This sequence comes from Iris pallida, assembly GCA_029216955.1. Taxonomy (NCBI): domain Eukaryota; kingdom Viridiplantae; phylum Streptophyta; class Magnoliopsida; order Asparagales; family Iridaceae; genus Iris; species Iris pallida. The sequence goes on from JANAVB010041416.1 coordinate 12,355,152, forward strand.
TTAGGTTTTGAAATATTACGATACATTAGTTTAGGTTACTATGATCTTGAGTTGAAGTATCAGCTTATTGGTATTTTGAATACCTGCAATTGGGTTAGATGCCGGGTTTGATTTTCAATGTAAAAATATGAGAATTATTGATGTTACACTATTTCAGCCACACACAACCCCTGTCTCCTATTTGTTCACTATGTTGAATTTGCAAAACCTGAAAATAAAATTCCCTAACACTGTCACAGAGTCATGTTGCACTATTTTTTCTTATTTTCTGATTTTGGGTGACTTAAACTACTTTTTTCCTGATGTTAATCACTTGGATTCATGTTGAGATAAATGTGGTTTGATATATATTGTTTCACATTGCCTTTAAACTGAATTATAGGTTTGATTCCTGAGAACACATTGTATTGAACTGTCACATGCATTTGTTGTTTTTTGAAATTCACACACACACACTCTTGTTTTCAGGATACACACATACACACACTGGTTTTCCTTGTCATTCTCTGATTACTGGAGAACAGTTCCTTCTACATTGTTTTTCACACACCCTCCACACATGTATACACACACAGATTTTCCTTCCTGCACCTTGACACACACTTTGTAATGAACTGAAACTCCTATATATCACACTGATTTCTGTCACACACCCTATCCTAAGTCCTGCACACACATCACATTGAACCACATGTTCACTCTCTGATTCCTACTACTGGTTACTGCCACACATACAAGTACACACACACCCCTTGCACCTAAACTGAGAACAATATATTTCCCTATTGACTCACACACACACACATGTCTACACATGCAATGCATACATTCTAAAATCAATTACACTCTCACATGTGTCTTAACACTATCACACATAAACTAAAATGAACCCTAAACTCACACCCTACACACACACACCCTCTCATGTACACAAACTCACACACATGCTATTCCCTATCACCCTATATATATATATGTATGTATATATATGTACACCTATATGAGATATTGTCATGTAGTCTATATAACATGAATGTGTGTTAATTATATTTAATTAAATAAATGTGTATATGTGTGAAAGGTGAGAAATGGTCTAGGTATGATATATCTATATGGCCCATAGCCTATATACAGGGCATATAGCCTATGGGTGTATACCTATGGCTCATAGCCTGTATGTGTGGTTTGAATGCTTAGTGATTGTGTTGTTGGCTTGTATAGCCTTGATAGTGTGTGTGCTTACTAAAATAGGCTGGTTAGGCTTAGTGAGACTTGTTTGGCTTAGGTTTGACCTAGTTGACCTAGTTTGACCTAGACAGTTGACCAGGTTTGGCTTAGAGTTGACTTTGACCTAGAATTGACTTAGAATCATGTGGATTGCATCGTAGACTCCATTTATCTTATTTTAAACATGTTATAACCTGTACTGCTCTATTTTAGGACATTGTGGCTCCGGTGCAGGCATCTGATATTACACTACTCTTTTCAGAGTAGCAGGCGAGTACATTCTCTGATAGTTCTCTCATTTACTTGTCGATTACTGTACTTCAGTTCTAGTTAGTTGTATGCGATTCTCTGTTACAACACGTGTGGATATTTCTGGATTTATGTATACGACACACATTTATTTTCTGGCCTCTATTACTAGTATCATTATTCTGGAATCATTTACTGGAATCACCTACTGGAATCATTTATTGGAATCATTTACTAGTATCATTATATTTTGGCTGGACTCATCTTGAATCATTGTGTCAAATTTTTGGATTCACTTGCTGGGAGGGGAAATACTTGAGTAAGACATACCCCAATCTGGAATCTCCCAACTGGAATCTACTAGAAGTATAGCCATCTTTCTCCTGATCAGTGAGAGGTGTGCCTGATTACCCACAGCCGTTTACATGTCGAACTCGGTATTTTAAAACACACTGCTAGAGTATAGGCTGGACTTATCCTGGAATCGTTGATCACTATAACTGGAATCGTCCCTTACTGGATTCATCTTGTATTAGATTCATTCCATACTGGATTTACATAGGTTTTACACTGGTTTACATTTTCTGTCTGGACTTTATATCATATTACCCTGGTTCAGCTAGTTCTATTTTTACAGTCTTTATTGCTATGATTCTTCTCTTGTTTAGTATTTACTTTTCTTGCACTTTATCTCTCTTTCTTACCATCACCTGAATATAAACTGCCATTTTCATCAATATAACTGTCTATAACTGCTGTATAGTTCTCTGTCATTTACTTGGGTTTTCTAGATAAGATATGCTCGTTCCTGTCCTGACTGGACCTGTTGAAAATTTTACAGATGATTACCCTGAGGACACATGCCCTACATATTACGGACCAGGAGACGGGTTAGCTACCATTGGCCCGGATACTTAGGAGTGACTGGGAGATTAGCTAGTTGTTGTTCAGCTTTCATGTTTAGAACTTGAGTTGTATATAGTTGAGATTGTAGTTGATATTTTAGTTGAGATTGTAGTAGAGATTTTCTGAGTTTATATTTATTATTTGTTGGTTTTATTCTGTTATTTAGTCTTTAGTTATAACTTCTGTGATATCTTATCGTTCTTAGTCTGTGATTGCGATTCTTTATATCTATACTTGTCCTCCGTTTGGAGTTGAGTTTTGACAAGTACATTATATAATTACGTGAGTTGTTGATTAGATAGTAACCTAAGACAGCGTTCTATCGCCAACACTGCGACGTAGGCTGGGTGTTGTTACGTGCTCGTACCCTCACAGTGGGTGCGGGTCGTGACAAAAGGTTTTCAAAATTTTCCAAAAACTAATTTTAAAAACCCTAACATAACCCTGACAGAACTCGGCCAGAGTTCGGCCAGAGTTCGGTTAGTGGCCGTTTTGTTTTTGAATTCCTTGGAACTTGGTCCTCCTGCAGTTGCGAATTTGACTGAGATTTTCTTATAGAGTTTTGCCCGAATTCTGCCAGAATTCTGCCAGAATTCTGTCTTTGGAACTCCTATAAATAGAGAAGGATTTCGATCATTTTAACTCACTCATTCACTTTCAATCTTCTCTCTACTCAAAGCCTACTATCTTCCAAAGAGTTTTTCTATAGCTTTAATTTTTAGATCCCAAGCCAGTTACAATCCTCTAGTCGATTTGCCAGTTCGGTGCGGTCTAGAAGTTTCAGAGTGATTGTAATCAGAAGGCTTGATAGAAGAATACCTCTTCACAATTGAAGTTGGACGAGTTCTTCGTATCAAAGCTCGCGTTGTAGAAATTGCAAGGACTTCGTAAGAAAACTTGCAGTTTTGCCAATAGTGGATTCAACTGGTAGCAAGAGTTCTACCGACTGGACTAGTCCTCAACCGAGGGAAACTAGTATACGTCGTTGTCTTTGCGTTTGCTTTCTTATCTCTGTCTTTACATTATTTAGTTGTGATTATTATTCTGTGATCTTGCTGCTAACATTTTTTAATTAGCATTATTCCGCTGCCAACTCTATTCACCCCCCTCTAGAGTATTCTGCTTTACGATTTCGTTCCTACAATTGGTATCAGAGCGGGTGTTACAGGTAAAGCAAGGTAAAATTACAATTATTTATTCATTTAATTAATTGTTATATAGATTACAGCACAACACATGGCAACTGTGAAATTCACAAGTGAAGGCCAGGCCACAAACAGACCTCCACTGTTTGATGGTACGAATTATACCTATTGGAAAACACGGATGAGTTTCTTCTTGAAATCACTTGACTTTGATTTATTGTCTATTGTTATTGATGGCTATCAAAAGCTACCTCGTATAAATGTTGATGGAGTTTTAATTGAAAAACCCCATAACAAATATACAGAGAAAGAAAAAAAAAAGGCCAGTCTTGACGCACATGCTATTAATGCTTTATTTTGTGCTTTAGACAGAACTGAATTTAGCAGGGTGTCTATCTGCAGAACTGCTAATGAAGTGTGGAAGCTTCTTGAAGTCACACATGAAGACACGACTCAAGTCAAAGAATCAAAGGTCAGCAGACTTACTCAAGAGTATGAGATGTTCAAGATGAAGCCCAACGAAACAGTTACTCAGATGTTCGAAAGATTCTTGGATATTGTAAATCCTTTGTCCTCCCTAGGCAAAGATTACAGTAACCATGAAAAGATTCGCAAACTCCTGCGAGTACTTACCAAGAACTGGATTCCAAAGGCTACTGCAGTCATTATAGGGAACGACCTCACAACTATGTCCCTCGAAGTACTCATGGGTAAGCTACTCACTCATGAACTGGAGCTGCAAGATTTTGAAGAGCCTGTACCAAAGGAGAAGACGATCGCCTTCAAGGCTCAGCATAGAAAAGCTGCTGAAGGTGATTCAAACAGCAGTGAATCTGATGCTGAAGATCAGGCACTCCTAGCAAGGAAATTCAAAAGCTTCATGAGATATGAGAAGAAAGCCAAAGAAAATAATAGCAGCAACAACTGGTATCAAGACGATGCTGTCTGCTATGGCTGCAAGAAGAAGTGACACATAAAGAAGGATTGTCCTACAAACTCATCATCAAGCAAGAAGAGCAACAGGTATGAGAAAGGGAACCTGAAGAGATCAACATCTCAGAGATATGCCAACACCAGCATATGGCATGAAAGTGAAGCCAGCGACTCAGAAGATGAACAATCAGAAGACGCTACAAATGTATGCTTTATGGCATCCGATCAGGTACTCTCTGAACCTGTAGTTGATACATATGATGACTTCACCTTTGAGCAATTAGGAGATGCCTTCAATGAACTGATAAGTGATTACAGAAAACTGTGTAGCAAATATTAGACCTCTAAGAAAGTACTCAAAGAGTACAAAGGTGAAATAGAAAGACTTACCGACCAACTAGCTGAGGTTAGAAATAATGTTAGTGAGTCTGGTGAGCTTTCATCTGTCAAGCTCTTATTACACGAGACTATCAAGTCATCTGAAGAGAAAGACAAGGTTATTGACCAACTGAAAGAAGAACTTTCTAAAGAGAAGAAAAGTCTTCAATGTGCACAAGTCAGAATGGAAGCACTCACTTCTGACTATACTAAGTTGTATGACACTTCCAAAAGATTAGAAATTAGGTTAGGAAAATTGCCTGAGACTGCTGCTTCCTACCCTAACACGTGTCACTTACCGAATAATCGGAACATTTCTAAACCAAACTCTGTCAGACCTAACCATATCAAACCTTTACTCCAAAAGGTTAAGCCTAAACAGGATTATAAGTATGCTTTCTTCTATACTAGAAAACCTAAACCTACCAACCATGCACACCACTAAGCTTTCAACACTCAACATGCACAATGTCATTATTGTGGCCACACTGGTCATATTTCTCCTGCATGTAGAATCAGAAAGCTTGTTGATTTAAATATTTATGCATGGATACCAAAAGCTAACATTTTAGGATCCTACAAGAAATGGGTACCAAAAGTTTCATCTACAAACTGTTTTGTAGGTGGAACACCTTTCACATGCTAAAAGCAAATGGATTCTCGACAGCGGTTGTTCACGACATATGACCGATGACGCTACACTATTTGCAACACTGTCGAAGAAGAAGAAGGAAGGTTATGTCTCCTTCGGTAACAACTTGAAAAGGTATATCATTGGTATCGGTGATGTTGGTAAGTCTCCCTATCCTGTGATTAAGGATGTCTGTCTGGTTACCGAGTTGAAACATAATCTACTCAGCATAAGTCATCTAGCTGATCATGGTTATGACATCAACTTTGGCAAAGACAAATGTACTATAGTTGATAGCTCAACTGGTAGTACTATCTTTGAAGGTATTAGGGAAGACAACATATATATTTTCTATTTGTTGGAAGAAACTAACATTTCAGGTAGATGCTTAATGGCTGAAAGTGATGAGAGTCATCTATGGCATATGAGACTCGGTCACGCAAATATGGACACAATCTCAAGATTATCCACAAAGAAGCTAGTACGCGGTTTACCGGACATAACATTCAAGAAGGATTCGGTATGCAGCCAATGTAAAAAGAACAAAGCTACCAGATCCATATTTAAGTCAGTAAATGCAGTATGTACTACTAGACCTCTACAATTGCTACATATGGACTTATTTGGTCCTAGCAGAGTTGCTAGCCTCGGAGGTAAGCTATATGCTTTTGTAATTGTAGATGATTACTCTAGATACACGTGGGTATATTTTTTGACACGCAAGAATGATGCAATATCCGAATTTGTCGCCTTTTACAAGAAATTACAGAATAAAAAAGGTTACATGATCACTCGTATTAGAAGCGATCATAGTGGCAAATTCGAGAATACAGAGTTTGAGCAATTTTGTGACACACACGGTTTTGTACACGAGTTCTCCTGTCCTAGGACTCCACAACAAAATGGAGTTGTGGAACATAAAAACAGAACTCTATCCGAAATGGCCAGAGTAATATTAAACCAGTTTAGTCTACCCAAATATTTTTGGGCTGAAGCTGTCAATACAGCTTGTTTGTTCTCAATAGAGTTCTAATTCGACCCAAATCGAAGAAGACTCCATTTGAGTTATGGTTTGATAGAATTCCATCAGTTTCATATTTTAGAATATTTGGTTGTAAATGCTTTATTCTTAATACAAAAGATAATTTGGGAAAGTTTGACGAAAAGGCCGATGAAGGTATATTTTTAGGTTATGCGGCCAAGAGCAAAGGATATAGAGTCTTCAACAAATGAACTATGATCATCGAAGAATCAATCAACGTCACCTTTGATGAATTGAATCAAATGACTATCGATGACAATGACAAAGATCTAATTGTACCAAGCTCAACACCAGCTGATTCTCTACCAATACCAGCTAATTCTCCAAGAGAAGAACCCGGAAGCAGCTACCTTCGGAGTCTGCCTAAAAGATTGAAATTTACGGCTGATCATCCAAAGGATTTGGTAATTGGTGATATTACCAAAGATGTAAGTACTCGTACATCCAGTAGAGATATTGTTTCTTGTGTTGCATTCATTTCACAGCTAGAACCCAAAACTATTGATGAAGCATGTAGTGATAATTTTTGGATAGATGCTATGCAAGAGGAATTAAACCAATTTGAACGGAATCAAGTTTGGAAACTTGTTCCCAAGCCTATTGATCATCCGGTTATTGGTACCCGTTGGGTATTCCGAAATAAACTGAACGAGAATGGTTTAGTGACTCATAATAAGGCTCGACTCGTAGCTCAATGATACAGTCTGAAAGAAGGTATCGACTATGATGAGACTTATGCCCCAGTTGCGAGATTAGAATCCATTCGCATGTTATGTGCATTTACATGTTTTCATAATTTTAAATTATTTCAAATAGATGTCAAGAGTGCATTTTTAAATAGTTTTATAAAAGAAGAAGTTTTTGTAGCACAACCTCCAGGTTTCACAGATTTTAAAAACCCTGATCATGTTTTCATGTTGAAGAAAGCTTTAAACGGTTTGAAACAAGCCCCTCGTGCTTGGTTTGATCGTCTAAGCTCTTTCCTACTTGACAATGGTTTTTCAAAAGGCAAGGTTGACACTACTTTGTTTATTAAGTCTTTTAATGACAAGCTTCTCTTAATACAAATCTATGTTGATGATATTATATTTGGATCTACTGATGAATCTCTTTGTCAAAAATTCTTTAAGTGTATGCAGAATGAGTTTGAGATGAGCATGATGGAAGATCTGAAATTCTTTTTCGGACTGTAAATCAAACAAATTGACAATAGGACATTCATAAATCAAGCCAAGTACACAAAAGATTTGCTAAAGAAGTTTGATCTGGACAATGTCAAACCTATTGGCACTCTGATGGCAACTTCAACAAAGCTTGATATTGATGAACAAGGCAAGCCTGTCGACACACGTAAGTATCGAGGTATGATCGGTAGTTTACTTTATTTAACTGCTAGTCGTCCAGATATTATATTTAGTGTTTGCCTGTGTGCACATTTTTAAGCTAATCCAAATGAATTACATCTGTGCGCAGTTAAGCGTATCTTTCGATACCTTAAGGGCACTTCTTCTGTTGGCTTATGGTATCCCAAAACCAAGTCCTTTGACCTTATTGGTTACTCGGATGCAGATTTTGTTGTATGCAAAGTTGATAGAAAAAGTACCAGCGGCACATGTCATTTCTTAGGCAAGGCTTTAGTCTCATGGTTTAGTAAAAAGCAAAATTCTGTAGCCCTATCAACAACAGAGGCTGAGTATATCGCCGCAGGATGTTGTTGTGCTCAGATTTTGTGGATGAAACAAACCTTGGAAGACTATGATTTTTTTTCACACACATTCCTATTTTCTGTGACAACACGAGCACAATTAATTTGACTAAGAATCCAGTATGTCACTCTCGTACTAAGCATATCGAGATTCAACATCATTTTCTTAGAGATCATCATCAGAATGGAGATATTGACCTTGTGTACATAGACACTGAGAATCAATTAGCTGACATCTTCATAAAACCTCTAGCAGAAGATCGTTTCAATTATTTACATCGAGAATTAGGAATTTTGGACATCATTAATGTTAATTAATTTTGTTTTATGATTATATTTTCAATACACAAAAACTGTGTTAGAGACAAGCCAATAAAGAGTATGTCTGTCACCACAACTACGGTTGAAGCGAAGCGGTACTTAAGAGTTCCCCCGTGAACCTGCACCAGCTGGAACAGTACTCCTACAGCTAATCTGAGACAGTCACTGTGTAACGATATTTAATCTATAAAATAATATTAATTATATTAATTGAAGGTTGAAATTACTAATCTTTGAATTAAAAATTTCAAATGAGTCAATGAAAAAAAAATGGCCCAAACCAACTAACAGAACCCCCAGGCGAATTCGGCCAGAGTTCAGATCGAATTCGGCCCGAGTTCGGTTAGTGGTATCTGGTTATATAACCAGAACCCGAGAGCCTTTCTTCTTCATTGCTTCTAAAACCACCTTCACAGCAACAGCAGCCACGCGAAAGCTTTCAAACCCTAGTTCTTCACCACTCCGTTTCTCCCAATCTACGTGGTAAAATCCATCCAAATTTTGGATTCGTGCGGAGATCGTTGTCCTCTACAACATACTTGAATCTCGAGAGGTATAACTCCGTATTTCTCCTCCTTTCAATTTTGTGCATATTTACTTTATTTGCACAATGCCGCCTAAGGGATTCAACCCCTTCAAGAGGAAGAAGACGACTAATCCTAGTGAGGAAGGATCATCTTCAAATCCATCCACGGATTTCCTCTTTTCACCAGTTCAATCGAGCGATGGCTCGTTCGATGCGTTTTATTTTCAAACCCTAGATCAAGCCCTTCTGTGGTATGGAGACTTCTCTATGAGATCCATATGCACAGGCGCTCCTATCAAATGGACTGTGTTTCCAGAATACCGCCCTTATTTTAAGGCATTAGGGTTACAACACGTTATTAAACTTTGTTTTACGGTAGCTACTAATGTCATTAGACTTTTTTATTGTAATATCGTATTAAACACGTTTGACGTAAGTACTCGTGTTGGCGGACTAGATATCGAGTTAAATGATGTCCTCTTAACGGAAATCCTTGGTATTCCTAACGAGGGTGCACCGCTTGATGATATCACTGAAATTGATTTCCCCGATGGCACGACACTTGCTAGTTTCAAAGCTGAACTCTGTGCCCCTGATCGAGTTCGCCCTGGAAAGTTCAAGGCAAATAACTTGAACTTGTTTAGTTATGAATTGCATCGTATCATCTATTCCACTCTCCTTCCGAAGCCTACTTCAAAGGATGATGTCACATCACTTGAACTATCTTCTATGTATCATATTCTTAAGGGGATTCCTTTTTCTGCCCCTAAGAATATTATCCAGATGATGGAACGTTGTCGTACAAGAGATAGAAATCTCTCTCATGCGATGATTCTCCCACACATCTTCCAGCGTATTGATATTGATCTGTCAACTTGTACTAAAGACCCTGAGCCCAAGTTTCTTAAGCTATCTCATCGTAGTATGACTGCTGCTGCTCCTCGTACTGCTCCTCCTACTGCTCCACCTCCTCCACCTACTCAGCAGTATGCCATGACCTTTGAAGGCATACACCAGCATCTTTCTGATTTGCATGTCTCGATGACGGATATGGCCCGCGAACGTGAGTTCCGCGATGTCACTCGTTATCAGGCGATAGCAAATTCTCTAGCTGATCTCCGATTTGCTCAGACTGGACATTCTGCCGGTTCTATTCCTAGAGATCCAGCCTTTTCTGGTTACCGCTGTGAGGATGAGGCTGTTCATGCCTACTTTCAGCCCGATAACGCATATGATTGGTATCGTTCTGATCGTGGCCCTACTCGAGACTTTGTCGGTGAGTTTTACACTGGCGTCCCTCCTCACCCTTCTGGCGCTGGTACTTCTGGAGCTGGTCCTTCTGGACATGCCGGTCATGCTGATGATGAGGAGGAGGAGGAGATATGATGATGATATATTAGCTGATTTTTTTGAGACTTAGTTATTATCTACTGTACACTTAAAAATGCTCCGACATTCCAAGTTTCTGTCTTTTTAGCTTTTTATTATCAGACTTGTACTGGATATTTCTTGATGTCTCTTGAACATCATTTTATCTTTATGGGATGCGTAGTTTATCTTTCACATCAGTTTATTTATTTATTTATAGCATCTTTATCTGCTTCTATATGTTAAACTGCATGTGAAATAAATCTCTGTTATATCTTGTATATTCTCACTGCATGATACATTATTTTCTTGTGTTTTTTCATTGTTTGTTTCTTATGCATTGATTGTGGGGGAGCTTTCACTTTTGCAATTATTTTGCTAAGTGACAACGGGGGAGAAAAAGGATCTAACATTTTATTTTGAGCATAATACAGGGATTGAACAATTTTGAACAATGTTAAACAATTTTTTTGTGATATCTTATCTCAAAAGATGTTATATCATTCATAGTGTATCAATTATCAAAATGGGGGAGATTGTTGGTCCATTGGTCATATGGTCAAACTGATTTTAATAATTGATCAAACTCTGTCTTGATATATGGAGCTAGTCAGGATATCTCGGACTCTTGGACATGATCAAGAACAGCTATCTACTCAGTTCAAGACCGAAGCGTTGTTTGCCTGTTCGAGTCTGTATTTCTTTGAATAATGTATTTTTTTTATTTGAGTCTAGAAATACAATGTACACCGAGTCGTACTGGCAAATAGGCTATTCCAAAATAATTTCAAAATGTTTTTAAAATGTCTTTAATTTTGAAAAATATTTGTATTTACAAAAGCTCCAAAAAGGTTTTCAAAATTCTCCAAAAACTAATTTTAAAAACCTTAACCTAACCCTGACAGAACTTGGCCAGAGTTCGGCCAGAGTTCGGTTAGTGGCCGTTTTATTTTTGAATTCCTTGGAACTTGGTCCTCCTGCAGTTGTGGATTTGACCGAGATTTTTTCATAGAGTTCTGCCTGAATTCTGCCCGAATTCTTCCAGAATTCTGTCTTTAGAACTCCTATAATAGAGAAGGATTTCGACCATTTTAACTCACTCATTCACTTTCAATCTTCTCTCTACTCAAAGCCTACTGTCTTCCAAAGAGTTTTTCTAGAGCTTTAATTTTCAGATCCCAGGCCAGTTACAATCCTCTAGTCGATTTGCCAGTGCGGTGTCTAGAAGTTTCAGAGTGATTGTAATCAGGAGGCTTGATAGAAGAATACCTCTTTACAATTGAAGTTGGACGAGTTCTTCGTATCAAAGCTCGCGTTGTAGAAGTTGTAAGGATTTCGTAAGAAAACTTGCGATTTTGCCAATAGTGGATTCAACTGGTAGCAAGAGTTCTACCGACTGGACTAGTCCTCAACAGAGGGAAACCAGTATACATCGATGTCTTTGCGTTTGCTTTCTTATCTCTGCCTTTACATTATTTAGTTGTGATTATTATTCTGTGATCTTGCTGCTAACATTTTTTAATTAGCATTATTCCGCTGCCAACTCTATTCACCCCCCTCTAGAGTATTCTGCTTTACGATTTCGTTCCTACATGGTCTGCGGCCCATTAACATATATGCTTGAATAGACCCAAAGAACAATATAGGCCTATAAAACTAGACTAATAAGCAGAATGCAAATAAGGGATATAAATATCTAATCATGAAAGATACCTGAAGCTGAAGTAACAACTACCATTATGACCATCGAACTAACTCTGCACAATCAACTATCTGGAGAGATCACCAGGTCCTCAAAAGGGACATAGGAAGATACAAAATCTACAAGCCTACAGTAATAGTAAATAACATTTATGGAAGACATGAATAGAAATACACAATGATTGTAAGAACTGTAACCCTTATTCCCAAATTTATTTCAACCTTTTTTATTTACTTTATTTGAAATATTTTCTGTCAAAAAAATTTATTTGAATTTCTATAGTGGAAATTATGAATATTTTTGAATGATAAAAAGGTTTTGCCAAATTATTTTTCAAAAATTAGATTTTAGAATTTATGAAAATATTATTTAAATTATTTTGATGATATTATATATTAATCTAAATTATTATTGTTATAAAATATTAGAATTAGATTTGATTAATTTAGTTTTAAAATTATTGATTATTATCTTCGACCAATAAAATACGATTACTAAATTATTTTAAATACGATTTTGGACAATACAAATATGTTCTAAATTATCCTTTGATGAAAATAAATATGATTTGAATTTATGTATGGTTACAAAATATTGGATTAGATTTGATGAATTAAGTTTTAAATATTTATTTGATTTAAATTTTATGGAGATTTGACCATTAGGTTCTTTAGGAAATTTCTATCTATTTAAGGAGAGCCTTTCTCCCTTCCAACCTATATATATATATATATATATATATATATATATATATATATATATATATATATATATATATATATATATATATATATATATATATTTATATATATATATATATATATATATATATATTGAAAAATTAAAAATAAATATAAAAAATATAAAAAATAAATAAATAAATAAATATATATATATATATATATATATATATATATATATATATATATATATATATATATTGAACTTATGAATATCTCTCGTTTCTTTTCCTTTTTTTTCCCTTTTTCGTCCAAAATAGCCCAAATTTGTCATAAATTCAATCTCATTTTTTAGAAGCTGTAGCAACTTCATGCAGCCGTTGCGACCAACTCCGGACTCTGTTTTACCTCCAATTTTTTTGTTATAATTGTATTGAGGTTAGCTTTCCAAATCTACATTTATTTTTTATACTAGTAGCGTGAATATCTAAAAATTTATTTGAGTGCCAATTATTCAAAAATTGATGTGTCGTACTATTTTAGAGATTTCGAGAAATTATGAAGTCCATTTTGCAAACCGTTTGATGTTTTGGAAAGCTGACATATAGAACTACAACATATTAATTTTTTAGAAATTAATAAAATTGTTTAATTTTTTGTTTAATTCGTAGAATCCATAAATGGCTGGTGATTCACCGAATTAGTAGCGGTTAGCCAGAATTGTAATAACTTTCAACCTAATTGTGTTTCCTTGGCGCATAGTGACTCCAAACTAACCGAGACAAGTACTTATTTATACTTTCATGTGCAATTACTTTATATTGTAGTATTTTATCTATGCATACTATTTTTCCGTGTCTTGATTGTTTACACATACGAGTGTAGAGTGATGTATTCATGTTCATGTTTTTTGTTATCATTGTTATCTTCATATTATCATGATCATTTTATAGGATTGTGAGGTATGAATATATGGGAGGTACAATTATTAGGCGTGTGGAAAAGCCATATTGTTATCGTGTTTACCTATTATGTATCATTTATCCAAGCCATCCACGTGTAGGAATGTTGTACTTCTTCTGACACATGCACGGTTACTGTATTTTTGTGACTTTCTTCAGTCTCTTCATACTTGTTACTTGGTGTTATCAGTTTATCATATTGCATGTTTTACTGTTCATATTGTACATGTTCCTCTTGATTATTGGTCCACTTGCTTAGTATTTATTTCTTTATATTGTATTTGTATCATATTGGCTTAGACTTGTACTTGTTCCAATCATGACTGGATATTCGAGGATATGTTGACAACTATAGGTGACTTGCAATCTTATACACTGTGGACCCATATGGGGAGTTAGTGATATCTTTGAGGCCGATCATAGATTATAGTTAGATTAGATAGATTTTTGAATGTAATATTTAACATGTTTGTTCCCATATGTTATTTTGATGTATTGCTGGATTTATAAATTGAATAATTTGTGAATGAGCAAATAGATAATTTTGGGATCAAATATTATTTCTTTGGATTTGAGATTAATATTGAGGTCTAGACAGTGTACTACCGTCGATGTTGTGGCATAGGCTGGACTTGCCCACGAACTCGTATCCCTAAAAGCGGGTACGGGTCGTGACAAATTTTTATGGTGGCCTATTTAGGACTGTTTTTGTAAAAATTGTGCGAACTCGTAGTAATACATATATTAGTCGTACTATTGTGAGTCTGCAACTTGGAAGTGCTCATTCACAATTAGTATTGATTTAATTTTCAGGAGAATGACTAGAACTAGGGTACAATATGAAAGTCCTTATTTAATATGATTGCTTGGATAATTAAGGTTGGTACATAGGCTATGTGGTTAAGATAAGACTAAAATTTTAAGGTTAGATGAATTTAGGGAATTTTCATATGAGGATATGATATTTTGTTTTGATATGATGGTGTGATCAAAGGTGGATAGACTTTTCAATTGGTACATTAGATATTCGAGGTTAATCAATTGTTGAATATTAAAGTTGTTAAATTTTTGATGCTTTGAAGTTTAAATTTCTATGTAAATTGAGGAATACGAACTTGTTGCTAAGGAAATGATTTTGATTAATGATAAATTAGATTGTGATAAAAAAATTAAATATTTATTGAATTTTAAAATATTGAGGAGAGTATGAAAGTATGGATTTGAATTTTAAATATTCTGAAGGATTTAAATTTTGTGGAATTTAAATTTTGAAGATTATGAAAAGATTCGATATGAATTTGAAAACTTTGGATATTGTATTATTGATTTTAATTAAATATTTGGAATTGAGGATATTTTTGAGGAAAAAGGTTCACAAAATTGATGAAATTTTAGATGTTAACCGAAGGAATTGGTTAAGACACTGATGGGATGTTATGTAGGTTAAAATCCTCTAACTATAGTCGTTGTCACGACCTGCACCCGCTTTTTGGAATATGAGTGCATGCCCAAGCCAGCCTACGCCGTAGTGTCAGTGGTAGAACGTTGTCTAGCCACAATGCTCAAAATCATAAAAAATAATAAACTTTATGCTCCTTCACACTACTAAATTAATTATAAAATTTATAAGATTTATATTTAAAAAAATACAATGTTCTTACATATTGAAATGACTACAACACATCTATCCAATCTTTAGATTTTGGCCTGCAAGTACACCCGTATCTTCCAATGCTAAGAGAAGCCACTAACCTGAAAATTGTTAGTTTTCAGTCAGGAATGGCACAAGAATGCAGACCGATAGGCTATTTGAAACATGATAGAATTTACAAGACATAAAAATAATATATGTGAAATAGTCTACTAAGTAAAACTGATATCATGGCAAATCAAGAAAGAAAGTAGATAACTCTACAATAAGATATATAAACTAGAAGAACATGTAAATAGGGTGACATGGCATGTGGTGAAGAAACAAGGAGAATAAAGTAAATGACAATATCTATGTGTTTTGAAATATCGTGTTCGACGTGTAAACGACTAGGGGTAAATTCGGTACCCCGTATGTGTCGTGCAATTACTATTCTCCGTGAAAGATAATAGGGATGGAAAGGGTAGTTTACACGTCTACTAAGATATTTTCCATTCCGACTAAATACTCATGGACACGAACAAGTCACGAAACACGGAAGCATGTGAATGATAGTAAAGAAATATAGTATGTAGAGAACCATGATACTAACCCATGTAAAAAGTGTGTCAACAAGAAGGAGAGCATATGTATAAACATAAATTGGGAAAACTATTTGGAAACGAAAGCAATCAGTAAATGTACTTTCCTGGGGTCCTTTGCTGATGAAATCGATAACACCAAACCACTCTATGGGCCACAAAAGTCAAACTCGTGCAACAATCTCCGGATGTAGAAACAGACATCACCATCGTGTTTGGTATAAAATAAATGTCTAGGAATGCATATTCTGGATACAGAGGTAAAATCGTAATTTTATGCCAAAATGATGTTCGCCGTTGGACCCGCTTTATACCAAAAAGCGTGCCAGAGTCTATGGTCTTTAAAGTCAACAAAGTATATGTCTACGGGTCTAGTTTGATGATACAAATCCAACTGTTTTTCTAAGGTTAGATTCCGGTGAGCCGTGCACAAATTTGCCAGTTGGATCGGGTCGCTGCCCCGCCAAAATAGCGTTCCGGTCGACCTTCTCAGAATCAGACAAAACTTGGTATATAGGACCAAAAAAAGGACACAATCTGGTTGGCGCAAATTTTGTCTCGATATGATAAAAGTGCACAAAGTTATGGCAAGTTTGCAAATAGGTCGATATGGAGTATCTCGACCGATATGACTCGATTTTGTCGCGCACGCACAAAAAAATCGGGTTTCGTCGAATTTCACACGTCGACAACTTCCACACGGGTCTTTCGATGCTCATGGGTTGCGACCACATTGCCCGATTTGTCGGAGTGCACAACATATCGATGATTTTCATAAAGTTTCTACTATTTTGAAAACGGGTTTTTGACAATTTTAGAAATCGAATTAATCGACGCACAGTCAATGAAACTAATTTCTATGAAATAGGTTTGGAAGCCTTATAGGTTGTATCAGACTGTATTTAAATGGATCTTGAAATTTTGTAGTGTCCTGATCGAAATATAGCTTCAAAACAGAGGTTTAACTCTGAAACTATTACTGTATTGAACCAATTTTTTTTTTATTTTGATTCGATTTCCTATTGAATAAATTTTGATCCTATTCAAACTAAAAGATAGATATTCGAGAGGGTTAGGTTGGGATTTTACCTGAGGAAGCGGCTCAGAGAATGGTCGAGCGTGGCGGCAGGAAACGCACTGCAAAATCAGCCTTACAGGCCGCTGTTGCTGTTGTCCGCGTGTGGGCGGCCGTTCAGGCGATGGTCCGGTGGCATACTATGGCGGAAAGGTCAATGAGTTGTCAGGTGGGGGTCATGAGGGTTGGTCGAGATTAGAGTTAGGGTTTTTCTCAATACTTCTCCCTCTCTCGCGGCTATTTAGGGAACGGGGGATCGGGCTGCTATCGCAGGTTTGGGACGGGGTCGGGTTTTGTCCTGGCTGGGCTTTCCTTTTTTTTCTTGTTTTCTTTTTCTTTTTCTTTTCTTTTCCTATACAAATTCTTATATGAATATATACATGTGTAAAGTAAAATCCCTTTAAAACCTAAAATATTCTTTCTAATATTTCCTAGGGTGAAGAAATTAGCACTCACACACACACACACACACACACACACACACACACACACAAATATATATATATATATATATATATATATATATATATATATATATATATATATATATATATATATATATATATATATATATATATATATATTATTTACCAATGATTTATATATATATAAAAACTATCAATCATTTACTAATGAATTAATAAGTACCCATACTAAATGATATTATAATAACAATCCTAATAATAGTAATAATAACAACCTAAAATAACATATAATAAGTATATGATAATCATGGGTGAACACGTTATACTCCTACTTTACTTGGTCCACAGAAAATCTTGTAAATATTTTAGAAATGTCATCTAATTATTAATAACCTAATTGTAGGTATAACAATATTTAGAAAAATATTGTCAATCCCAAAAATAAAATACGAAATATATGCATCTACATAAAATATGTCTACGTGGGCGTCTTTGGCCTCACAATATACCTACATGGGCTTGGGTAGGGTTCGGGTCCAGTCCGGCAAGTTTGGTTCAACCGAGTTCCCTAAAATTCGATATCTTAATAATAAATAATAAATTTACTTATAGGGGTCATGTCACAGTCTGGTTTTCCTAGTTGGAACACACTTATGGCTTGGCCTTCTCTAGCATGGCTAACACATTAGTCAAGGCACACGACCACGCTATCCGTGCCATGATTTCTAGTCATCTTGTACTACAAATCTTAACCATGACTAAAGCCTCCTATCATAATAACCAATTAATTAAATATTTATAAAATTCCAAAAATCACCATTTAATTCAAAAAAATATTTTAAAATTTTGGGAAAAGGGGTTACAGTCGTTGACCATATTTTCCTACTCACCTTAAATATGTCTTATCATCATTAATATTCCATATATTCTGATAGTCGTACATACCCTAAGATTATGATAACCTTCTAGGATTCAAGGCCCTAATCTAGATCCAAAACATCAAGCCAAGCTGTTTATATTTTGCCTCTTTTATTCCATCCTTCTTAATCAATATTTCTATCTTAAGAATTTTTTGCTTTTCTTCATCTAGTTGATCAATACTATCTTATTTATATGATATTTTAATACTTTTCATGTGTTTCCTAGATATTTTAAAATTCAAGGACGAATTTTTACTAAGGTGGATAGATTTGTAAACTCTATTCTCGAAATTATTTCAAAATTTTATTTATTTTATTCGAAAAATTTTGTGTTAGAAAATTTTTATTTGAATTTCTATAGAGAAAATCATGAATATTTTCGAATGATAAAAATGTTTTGCCAAATTAGATTTTTAGAATTTATGAAAATATTGTCTAAATTATTTTGATGATATTAAATATTACTCTAAATTATTATTGTCATCAAATATTATAATTAGATTTGATTAATTCAGTTTTAAAATTATTGAGTATTATCTTTGACCAATAAAAATATATTGCTAAATTATTTTAAATAAAATTTTTGATTATGCAAATATGTTTTGAATTATCCTTTGATGAAAACAAATATGATTTGAGTTTACATATGGTAACTAAATATTGAATTTGATTTGATTAATTAAGTGTGATTTAATATTTATCAAAAGATTTGAGCATTGAACTCTTAATCCTTATCTATTTAGGAAATCCCTATCTATTTAAGGAGAGTCTTTCTCCCTTCCAACCTATTCTAATTAAGTAATTGCTACCCACTATACATACATATTGAACTTATCAACATCTCTCATATTTTCATTTCCCAAAATTTTTCTCTTTTTCGTCCAAAATATCCTAAAATTTGCCATAAATTCAACCTCGTTTTTCAGAAGTTATAGCAACTCTACGAAGCCGTTGTGACCAACTCTGGACTCCGTTTCACCTTTAATTTTTTTGTTAGAACCATATTGAGGTTAACTTTCCAAATCTATAATTTATTTCCTATAATTAGTAATATAAATTTTTGGAAAATTATTTGAGTATCAATTATCCAAAAGTTGATCATGTATCGCACTATTTTTGAGATTCCATGAGATCTTGAACTCTATTTTGTGAGTTATTTTGGAAAGCTGACACCTAGATCTACAACATAGTAATTTTACAGAGATTAATAAAATTGTTTAATATATTGTTTAATTCGTGATTCACCGAATTAGTAGCGGTTAGCCATAATTGTAATAACTTTCAACCTAATTATGATTCGATGGCGCATATCGACTCCAAACTAACCCAGGAAAGTACTTGTTTATATTTTTTTATGTGCAATTACCTTATATTGTAGGATTTCATCTATGCATGCTATTCTTCGATGCCTTGACTGAGCAAGTACTTTGTTGGATTTTTAAATTGAATAATTATTGTGAATGAGCAAATCGATGATTTTGTGATCAAATATTGTTTGTTTGGATTTAAGATTAATAGTGAGATCTATATAGCGTAATATCGTTGATGTTGTGGCGTAGGATAAACTCGACCACGAACTCGTATCCCGAAAAGCGGGTGCGGTCGTGACAAGAACAAGAAAAGAATATAAAAGGGAAGAACTCTATAGATGGTGGCATGCCATAGAGAAGTGTGGTACTAGACTTGGCTAAAAATTAATCAAGTCAATCTTATATAGAGTAGCCCAATGTAAGTGCTTCCAATCTATAGTATATCTAAATTATAGTTCAATGCAAGAACTATCAATCGAGAATGGTCAAGTAGCCAATCCTACTATCAATCCCCTCTCCTAAAGGAACATAAGGGTCAAATCAATCCTATAAAGAGTATTCCAATGCAAGAACTTCCAATCTATAGTGCATTTCAATTGTAGTTCTATGCAAGAACTCCCAATCGAGAATGGCCAAGTCACGTCAACTCAAGTTAAGTCCAAGTCAAGTAAATCAATATCAGGTCAAGTCAAGAAACATGGCGTAGGACTAACATCTCTATCACAAAACACAGTTGAACAGGAAGAAGAACAATATAAAAGCAATAGAAATAATAAAAATCACATACGTGCACGTAAAGTGAGAAAACATGTAAAGTAGTAGATGATAACCAAGTATGAACACAATAAGCTTGTAACCAAATTATTTAAAACTATCCACAGTGACTTAATGGTCATGCCCTGAATCCATCACGTAAATTTCTAATCGCTCCATTTGACTTCTCGTACTGTTACTAAAAAATCTCGATATCAGGGGCTTGCTCAATTTTGAATCCTCATTTAATGCTTAAGTTTTCCCCCCACATCCTTTTCGATACGTTATTTTTATTTTGATAGCGCGAGGGTCAACTTTGAATCTGCATTAACATCAACTTGACTCGTATCACATTCATTCTTGTTTTATAATAAAATTTTCTATACGTATTACATCATTGCACAAATGGGTCGCATCCCGTTATACATCGATCACCCAACCGAGTTATCGACTTGTTCAACATTGGATCCTCGAGTAATACAATCATATCCTCTATGTGTTACGTAACTCAATCATACAGTTCCTTTATACTCAAATGAGTTTCTTTTCTGCACAATCAACAATTTCTTAGGCATAATTATCTGTGTCAACCAACATTCCATCGAACTCCTAATTCGTGCGACCAGATTATGACATTCAATTATCTATCCAGTCGGTTCGATCATTTCTTCGATGTATAATAATTTTGCTATTCTTAGCCAATCGTCCAATTTATACTTCCTGAATTATCGTCTGACTTATCATCTATTGATATAAGTCTGCGCCTAATCCCTCTAACCAAATTCATCGAAGAACACTTTCATAAAAATACCGTCATACAAGTTTCCAAAGTCTTGACATTACCCGTCTGTTGCGGACAGACCGACCGCTATTCACACAATATTTTGAAACACCTATCGCTAAGTGGTATGATATATATACCACTCAGAAATCAAGTATAACCCCACTTTCCTAGAATTAATAAAATTTAGCATTTTTGATATTTTAGAATTTTAAAAATATTTATTTTTAATTTATTTTGTGGAATATTAATTTTTTGATCAATTATAGCATCATTATGATTTTATGAAGTAGGAAGATTCTAGTCATTTTAGTCATAAATGGTTAGTTACTTAATTAACCAAGGCTAATCAAATATAGAATATTCCTATAACTAATCATAACTAACTCCACCTTTTCTAACAAACTATGACAACCCTCTAAGAAACTTTTTATCACAGTTTATAATAAGACGATTATTTTTGTAATAAAAGTATTTCTTTTGTAATTCCTAAAAGTTCTCTCTGAAACTCTATTAAGCAACCTTTCCTTTGTTTTGAGCTTCATTTCTAACCACAGCAAAGCTCTGCCAAATTTTCTCCCAATTTTCTCTTTCTTCTTCCTCAAGCTCTCTTGAACCCTAACCCTAATTTTTCGAGATCAAACCATGGCGGTGGCCTTCACCACAGGAAATGGCGACTGCGACTTGGTGCCCTCCTTTCTCTAATGGCGCGAGAAGCTTCTTCCCAGCGACTCTTTCTCCTCCGGCAGTTTGGCGAGTCGAGCCATGCGCACGCGGAGAACTACTCCAGATCTTCTCTTTCCCGTCATCACAGGCTCATCATCTTCCTCCATCGACGGTTTCTTTCGACATTGCTAGTTCAGATCTGGTCATCTCATCATGAGTCGGTGAGTCTTTCACTGATCAATCCAATTTTTGGTGAATTCTCAACTGATCAATCCAATTTTCTGATCCTCTTCTCTTGATCGAAAATGGTGGAACAGTGCTATTTTGGTTTGGATCGTTCAGCCATTTCCTAGACAATCAAAGTTTTTGAATCTGTCAAAGACGACGAAGGAACTGGTGAATTTTGATCCTAACTCCTTTCAAATTTGGGGATAGATTCGTAGTATTTTTCAGGTTTCGATTTCTTGGTGATCAATCCATTTTTGTGGTCTTTTCTTGGTTTTAAACTTCACCAGATTGATAGATCGGGCTAACCAACTTTTCAATTGGAAGGCCTAATTGAGTGATCCGAGAGTGTGTTAAGATCAAAATCATTTGGTAAGGATCAATCGGAGTTCCTATGTTCTGCCTTAAATCTATTCGATACAATGCTCTAACAAGATCATGAATATATTTGGACACGAGGAGGCCTTGTCTGATTGCTAAGGATCATGTCTTCACCCAATTCTAGTGTCGTTCTTCTCAGGATCACTTCCAACCTTTTGACGCGAGTCTATTATAAAATTATTATAAGTTGGACACACTACCTGGTGTCCGAAATGGTAGCTTGATGGGCTAAATTTTGTGTCAGAGCATTGGGTGTCAGAGTTTTGATGTGTATCAAGATTGGATACTTGATGCGGGAATGGAATGTTTGAATTCAAAACGAATTCCTTGAATGATAGATGTTGTTAGACTATGTTTAAATGTTAACTAGTGCATTTATTGGGCCAAAGTAGTAAGCTTAGTCTTTGCAGTATTCACGACCCGCACCCAGTGTAAGGGCACGAGAAGTAATGAACGCCCAGCCTACGCCGCAGTATCGGCGGTAGAACGCTGTCCTGAGTCACAATATCTAATACAGTCTAAAATAAACTCTGAATGGAGAGTAATAATAAGTAACTCAATCACAATACTAAGATGGAATAGAAGAAAGAATCTCAAGAGAGTCATAGATAAATGTCTAGGTGTAAACCACCAGAATAAAACTCAAGTACAACTCATAAGGTCTCAAACAAAAATACAAATAAAGCACTAAGTCTCAGCTAGACTATAGGCAAATCCTCAGCGACTGTGGGATCCTCCTGAGGGTCCACGTCGCCAGTGTCATCTAAGCCAATGCCATAATAGGTAGGACAGTACTCCTCATCAATACCTGTAAAATTTTCAACATGCCCAGTCAGGATGGAACGAGCACATATCTCTCACAACAGTTCATATCAGGAATGGACATATAAAGCAAGCTATAGAAAACTATACATGAATCGCTGTAAAGAAAGTCAACAAGAGAGTGAATATAAACTGAGATATAATATGATAATAGAGAAATATAACCTTCTACGTGAATCAGAGCATGAATTGGTTATGTAAACAGCTTGGGTTGCATATGGATACAGCTATGGAGTGCACATGGATAACAATTACTGGGGATAATGATCACATAACCAACTATACTCTCCCTGCCCCAATCAATACACAAGGATTAATGCATGTTATGTTATTGCACATGGATATCAACTACTGTATACATGGAGCTCATATAGTCATGAGTGTACATGAATAACATATGAGTGCACATGGATAGATATGAATACATGGAGTACATGATGGCCATGATAAAGTACATGAACATGACATACTCGATGTATCCGAGAGGATAACATCGCATGAAAAGATCCAGAGGGTACTAATCTGCGTGAATATCGTGTTAGCATCAAGTATACTAGTCTATAACAAGAGAACATATCCAAAAAAGTATGAAAAGATCAAAGAATGTACTCGCCTGGCAAATCGAACTGCTGATGATGAGGTGTAACTAAACTGGGCAATGTAAACCTATTTAAAATACACACATGTCACAACCAAGTCCACAATATCAAAAGAAATAGCTACAATGCAAGACTACATGCTTCAAGGTCCATTTGGTCAAAGTTAACCCTCGGTCAACTATGGGTCTACTAGTTCGTCTACTAATTTCTAGGTCATACACAAAATTTCAGGTCATTCGGAGTTCGTTTGAGTCGATTTGGATCAAGTTTGACCCAAAGTTGACTTTTGTCAATTTGGTCAACTTGTCGGCCAATTCGACTAAACTAAGCTCGAAATGACAAATCAAATCTGTCCTAGGGCTCCTATAGTCATATACACAACTACGATCTATCTAAGAGAGTTATCAAGCATAAATATCTATATACATATAGGTATATACACACATGTGTATATACAATATAACAAAACCCAAATCTAACAAAAAGTGATGTGTGCGTGTGTGTACTGGTGCTTACTGAAATGAGGTAAATTTTGAGATTAAAACAGCAAACACAATCATGATATATCCCAAATTAATATACTATTATATACATATATATACATTCAAGAAACTATCTATATATATATATGTATATATATATATATATATATATATATATATACAATGCTCAAAGGAATTAATACCAATGGGTTTTGAAATAGGTTTAGTGAATCCAAATCTGGAATTAAAACCATCTCGACCCATTCTCAACATGTATGTATTAGCAATGGGTTTCAACGGGGTTATATATATATATATATATATATATATATATATATATATATATATATATATATATATATATATATATATATATATATATATATATAGAAAGAAATTGCCAACCGATGAGATACTTAACTCCATCGGCTATAGCCTGGCGTCGGCCTATAATTGCTGCGACGACAGGCAGACGGAGACTATTGAACACATATTCCGGGAATGAAGCCTCCCCGACCAAACCTGGAGCACCCTCAACAGCATTTACAACATCACTACAGGAGACGGGTGCTTTAACGATCTCCTGGCCCTCTGGGGAGTCGCGTCCCACGGCCATCAGATCGTAGCAGCGGCTGCCACCTGGGTAATTTGGAAGAATCGTAACAAAGCGAGATACGAGGGTCACCAATACTCCGTCGAGCAGCTTATTTGGGAAACTCATCGACAATGCCGCAAAAGGAGTTCACTGTGCTCCACACCTCGCCAGCATTCTGGCAACCTTTCTCCAGTTAGTTTTGGCGGGCGCGGTCGCCCCCTATTTTTGGTGGTTTCAGGCTTTTTGCCTTGTTCTCTCTTCAGCTTCGGCATTTTGAGCCTTGATTAATAAAGAAGGGGTTATTTCAAAAAAAAAATAAAAAAATAAAAATATATATATATATATATATATATATATATACATAGCTATATATAGAAAAGCATATACACTCATAATTGATGGAAAATTATGAAACAAAACCAAAAGTTGGTTCCCACAAATCCGAAACCTCATATATGTCCTGAAAACTCAGATTTTGTAAACTAAGAAGTTGGAAATCAAAATATCCTATTTAACTCAAAAATCAAAATATCATATAAATCTCAATTTTATCCAATTCAATGAAAACCCGATTATGCTTAAAAAAACAAACAAATAGGTGATGATCCCGCGGATCACTTCCCACAAGTTTTAATTATCATATATGAACTAACAATTCAGAAAATACAGACTAAAAAGTCAAGGATCGAAAAATCATATTTATATTCAAAACTTTGAACCCGAAAAATCCAATTTTGACAAAATGACTCAAAATGCAAAATACACCAAAATGTCCATGTCGTGTCCACAGAATGCGTACTCTCGGGTTCGAAATCGTGTCCGTGTCGAGTCCACAGAATGCGTATCGGAATTTCTCGATACCGCGTGGTACACGTGCGTTCTCGCTCGTTTGAGCGCCGCACACGCAACGAAATGCCACGTTCTTGTGTACATAGCTGGAGGGGTCCTAGGGTAAGTCTAGGATACGATGACACAGCGACACGATGTGCCAAAGCGGCGAACGCAGCCCCCGTACCCGTGCGGCCTGCTGCGCGCGCGCGCGCCCGGGCGCCCTCGTGCACGCAGTTCCGTCCTCGTGGCTCGCTCGTCGGGCCACTTCGCGACTCGGGATTCGTCCTACGCATCGTCTAGGTATAGGTCGACATATCTCGGGTCCTAGAACGGGTCTTCGCTGTGTCGTGTGCGCGCACGAAGTCCGTTTCTGCGACAAAAATCAGCCCGAGTGCACAGTATGGCTGACCAGTGCACGCGCAATTTCTCCGTGCTCGCTCGACGAAACATAGTGAAATTTTACCAACATGTGGGCAGAGGTTGCCCCTACGTGCTCGTAAAATTTCATGCAAGATGGAGCTCTGTGCGTCGAGTTATGACGCACAGACTGCAGGACGTGCACGGGACCGTGCACGGGATCTCGTGCACGTGTGTCTGTGTCCGAAACATCGCTAAAATTTCATCGATTTCCAATATGTCTTCACGAAAGTTTATTGAAATGATATTATCTAAACATCCATGAAGTCGGAATTGAAAAACAACAACTTTCAATCCTAAGCGGCATTTCGTCGAACACGTGCCGTAAGGAACCGACACGGGCTCGATACCTCCATCAAACGGAGTCTAAATCCCACCAAATTTTGTGGGCAAGGCTAGGGAACCTATATGGATGCAAAAATGAAGTAAAAACTAGATTTTCAATGGTAGATTAGGGTTTTACCTATTGAGTGTCAAAACTCAACGATCGGGCTCCTCGGTTGTCGTGTCGGCCGATTTCCCTCCAGCAAAATCTTCCGTCTCCACTACAGAAATTGTCCAGCAGATCCTTCTCTCCTCGATGAGCATGACGGAGTTTGTTTGGGAAGAAACGGACTCCGGATGAAGGAAAAAAGTGTTTTGGAGAGTTGGATCTCTTAGGGTTTCCTTGTGGAGGCTACCAACTACGAATGAATGCAACAATGGAAGGGGGTACTGCTGTTGGGCGGCCAAGGGGGGTTCTCTAGGGTTAGGGTTTCACTTGGGCCGTCTCCTACTCAATTAGAAATGGTCCCAAGTCAAAAAGCTCAAAGGCCTACATGTAGAAAGGCTAATTAAATAATTAAAAGCCTTAAAATTAATCTAATGCACAAATTAAATTCTAAAAATGAAAATAAAAATTTTAATGCATGGTTAGGCCCGTATACATATCCACTAGGGTTAAACCAGTTGCTAGCACAAACAAGAGTCAACATATTCAGGAAATCACATAAAGGTCAAAAATGGCTAAAAAATCAATTAATCACTCTAAAAATTTACTAATAAAAATCTAAATTAATTCTAATGATAATAAATCTAATTTCTAATATAGAATTAAGGTTCTAGGTCATGGTTGGCTAAGTTCAAACTACTTATACTACCAAGTCACCAGTCTACAACCAAATCAAATCGCACTGCAAGCAATCCAATTAATAAATCGATAAAAATTCAAATAAAATCATAAAAATTAAAATAAATCACAATTACTAAAATATCCTTGAAATTGAAAAGTGAGTGTGACAAATCTACCCTCCTTAAAATAATTTTGTCCTCAAAATTAAGATGATCCTACTCTTTCTAGGTCAAATCCCCAACAATCATGGTCTTAAGAAAACTTATCTAAATCATGCAGTTGGAAAGATATCATACATGATTATGGCAGGTAATCAGTCTGGGGTCTCATCTAGCTACTAAAGTCATACTAGTTCAAAAGTAGTCACAAGCTATCAAGCCTACAAACACTATGGTAGGGTACAGTAATCATCAAAATAGGATAAGGTATGGGTCAAGAACTCACCTCTACTAGGTCTGGTAGCTGGAACTCTCTCCCGGAGGTACGCCTCGACTAGGGGCAAGTGTAGTAGGACAGTCTCGTATCTTGTGTGCAGCTGACCCACAAAATAGGCACAATCCTAGTCTCTTCCTACAGTCCTTCCATACGTGCCCAAGCTTCTTACAGAAAGTACAGGTAGGCACCCACTCAACTGGTCTCTGCTGGACAGGAATCTGTACTGGATAGGCTGGTCTAGGTTGAAAGCCTGCGTACTCCTGAGGATCTGGGTATAAACTGCTCCTCGCTCTCTTGGGACTAGGCTCCTCCCTCGAATGCATGTAATCCCACAACAGTTGAAAACTGAGACTCTGCTCTCTCATAAGCTCAGCCTGAAGTCTCTGTACCTCCTGCACATCCTGAAGAAGTCTGTGAATACGAGCTCCATTAGAAATGGCATGGGGTACCACTCCAGGAGGCAATGGAAGGCTCTCAGTCTCCGGCTGAACTACAGTCCTCTCCTGAAGGATAGGAGATGGAGGGAAATTCTCCGATGAGGCTACTAACACCTCCTGAGCAATAGAAGGGGAAAGTACAATCTCGGTCTCATCCAAAATTACAGCTGTGCACTGGGGACAAACTCTGGTCATGGGTGCCATTCTGGAAAAGATAAGGAAATAAATAAATCATTGGGCTGTAAGACCGTCTATCATCCTATACAAATACTGGTGATAAAAAAAACAACTAAAATTAACCATAAAGCATTAATATTCTAAAGATGATCAAAATCGAAAGTTTAAAGCACGACTGTCAATAACACTGAAATCGAAGCACACTACATATATATATCTATAAGAAATTTTAGTCTCGATATGATCTAAGTTGATCAAATTCAAGATAAATCGAGGTTTGGACAAGATGGAGAATGAGGTCATTGAAGTCTGGGCACGAGTATCCAAGACTTGGAAATCCATGTCACAATTGAATTAACTCAATTGAATAAGGTTCCAAGCATTGGATGATAAGAGAATGACCAAGTCGACTGGTCGCGATCAAGGGTTTAGAATTCAACAATATTGAGGTCCTAAAGAATACTGCGAGGATATGGAAATAAGCTACTATCCTCCTTTTGATAAGGAAGCTAAACGTGATACCCTGGGTTGACCTATTAAGTACAGTGCCTTGTCTTTCTGAAATATGTGAAAGACAAAAGCAAAAAGAGTTCAAAGACGATGTTATTGAGTACAATACGTGGTTCATAGACGACGAAAATAATTCAAGAAGAATTGCCAAAGCTGTCGTGGATGAGACATATGCCCTAGAGTCTTATCCATGTAGGGTAATATATGAAAGCGAACCAAAGTGCACTAGGTTGATCAGGCCATCATACACCGGTTATGATTATACAATATGTTGGTGGGTCAACCCAATAAAATATGTCATGATCAAGCTCGAAAAGAAAAAAAATAAGCTTGCAAAACTAAGGCTAAATTAGCAGCGTAAGGTAGTCAAATATAAGTAAGGGAGGTAATGATGAAGAAGAAAAAATAGTCCAAGACCATTAACTAAGCTGGTCAAGAAATCAAGATAAGGTACAAGGTTAAGCATTTAAGGAAACAAGAAAAACACCATCCCATGTCGGGTCGAAAGAATTGAGTCATGGTTGGATCTCAAAATTAAGTCAGAAAGTAATTTAGTATCATGGTAAGGGTTCAAGAGGTGACAACTAATACGAGAATAAAGGAAATCAAGTTGAAGCATGAAATAAATTTAATTAAGAATCCAGTGAAATAATTTAGGGACACAGTTCTAAAGGCGAATACTGTTAAGGAACGATCAAAGAAAAACGGTTAGAAAGTCACAATAAAAGATCTAGATTTGAGGAAAGGTTGAGTAAGTCAAGATTGAGATACAATCCCATAGTTTGGCAGACGAATAAAACACTGGAGTATATACTACTATCATAGTCGTGAGTGATATGGCAATTAGTGTGGAACACTTCTATCTCATTAAGGTTACCTTGGTAGCCTACCATTACCATCCTTTAAAAGAAATTTCAAAATAACTACCTTAATTTGTATTCACTCTAAGCCATCCAATCTAATCACGACTAACATTTAAATCCTTTTCATAAATCTCATAGTAACTTTTATCACGTTACTACTAACCTTTCCAAAATTTAGCATTTCAATCCAACTTCAAACTCCAGAGTTAATAAATCATGAATCCATAAAATTCTATATCACTTCATAACTTTAAAAACTCCCAATTTGTCTCAAATAATGCTCAAAATAGACACTCAGCTTATCACAACAATCTAGCATTTACAGCTTAGTATTTTAACGTACCAATCAACCATAATTTCTCTTTCTAAATTATTGAAACATAATCACTACTTCTTAAACCAAAATCTAAATAGATTTTAAATATTCAATCAATTGACACGATTCCAAATTTGAGATTTGTTATCTTCCAAAACAATCATTTTCATATCTTCCCAATCTTTTAAACCAAAATTTTAATATCATTGCTTCCACTTAAATTGAAATTCAATAAACATATACATCGCAACTTGTACGACTCAATTTAATAGTTCATACTGCCACCCTTTTTTTCATTATCAAACCAATCTATATACGTTCAAAGATGTATAATCATAATCCAATAATTCATGAATCACATCAATTTCTGAAATCGATTTATATAGATTGTAACTATTTTCTTCCAGTATCAAATATAATTTTATAATCCTCTGGTGATTACTACTTAGAATCTTCAAGAGAAATTTTCTTGGTAATATCCCAACTTACAAACTACTAATCATTAAATCATCCATTTAGAAAATGCCCTTATAACTTAATCAAAGTCTCCGTGTATTCCAATTCCTTAATGTAATCCTTCTAGCCATGTGTTTGACCAATGAGTATATAGCAGTGTAGCCATCTTCCTAACCATTATTAAACACAAGAAAGTAAGGGTATTGGTGAAAAGAGTTCAAACAAAATGCAAGAATCGAGGGAGGAAGGTGGACTAAATTAAGGGAAAGAGAATCTAAATCGAAGCTGATAATGAGATTCTCAAGGGTCGTCCCAGGAATCTCTCAAGAAATTCTAATAGTGATTGAGTATCCTCTCATTCTAACACCTTACTTCCTATACTCTATAGCAGGCTCGTAGTAATATAACTAAATTGTCGTACTACCACGACATCTTACTAATGCGAATGTGGTCCTGCATGGACCGAAGAGATGAAATTGTGTCTCCTTAACTATCTTGAAGACAGATCGAACAAGGAATCAATTACTGAAAAAGAAGAGAAATCGTCAAAGAAGGACAGTTGTTTTAAAAAGGAGACAATTAACAGCAAGAATTTGATAAGAGTTTTCCTAATGTGATTGAGTACCTTAACTTATTTCTTATATCCTACTGCAGGCTGTAATGATACTCTAGTTCGAGTACCACTACGAATCACACTAGTTGTGATTGGGCTGACCTGCATGGCTCACCACTAAAAATGTGTCACAACCCGTACCCAGTGTAAGGGCACGAGAAGTAACGAACGCCCAGCCTACACCGCAGTGTCGGCGGTAGAACGCTATCCTGAGTCACGGTATCTAGTACAGTCTAAAATAACTCTGAATGGAGAGTAATAATAAGTAACTCAATCACAATACTAAGATGGAATAGAAGAAAGAATCTCAAGAGAGTCACAGATAAAAGTCTATGTGTAAACCACCAGAATAAAACTCAAGTACAAATCATAAGGTCTCAAACAGAAATACAAATAAAGCACTAAGTCTCAGCTAGACTATAGGCAAGTCCTCAGCGACTGTGGGTTCCTCCTGAGGGTCCACGTCGCTAGGGTCATCTAAGCCAATGCCATAATAGGTAGGACAGTACTCCTCATCAATACCTGTAAAATTTTCAACATGCCAGTCAGGACGGAACGAGCACATATCTCTCATAATAGTTTATATCAGGAATAGACATATAAAGCAAGCTATAGAAAACTATACATGAATCGCTGTAAAGAAAGTCAACAAGAGAGAGAATATAAACTGAGATATAATATGATAATAGAGAAATATAACCTTCTACGTGAATCAGAGCATGAATTGGTTATGTAAACAGCTTGGGTTGCATATGGATACAGCTATGGCGTGCACATGGATAACAATTACTAGGGATAATGATCACATAACCAACTACACTCTCCCTGCCCCAATCAATACACAAGGATCAATGCATGTTATCTTATTGCACATGGATATCAACTACTGTATATATGGAGCTCATATGGTCATGAGTGTACATGAATAACATATGAGTGCACATGGATATATATGAATACATGGAGTACATGATGGCCATGATAAAGTACATGAACATGACATACTGGATGTATCCGAGAGGATAACATCACATGAAAAGATCCAGAGGGTACTAATCCGCGTGAACATCGTGTCAGCATCAAGTATACTAGTCTATGACAAGAGAACATATCCAAAGAAGTATAAAAAGATCGGAGAATGTACTCGTCTGGCAAATTGAACTGCTGATGATGAGGTGTTACTAAACTGGGGCAATGTAAACCTATTTAAAATACACACATGTCACAACCAATTCCACAATATCAAAAGAAATAGCTACAACGCAAGACTACATGCTTCTAGGTCCATTTTGGTCAAAGTTAACCCTCGGTCAACTCTGGTCAAACCTGGTCAACGCTGGTCAAACCTGGGTCTACTAGTCCGTCTACTAATTTCGAGGTCATACACAAAATTTCAGGTCATTCGGAGTTCGTTTGAGTCGATTTGGATCAAGTTTGACCCAAAGTTGACTTTCGTCAATTTGGTCAACTTGTCGGCCAATTCGACTAAACTAAGCTCGAAATGACAAATCAAATCTGTCCTAGGGCTCCTATAGTCATATACACAACTACAATCTATTCTAAGAGAGTTATCAAGCATAAATATCAATATACATCTAGGTATATACACACATGTGTATCTACAATACAACAAAACCCAAATCTAACAAAAAGTGATGTGTGCGTGTGTGTGTACTGGTGCTTACTGAAATGAGGTAAATTCTGAGATTAAAACAGCAAACACAATCATGATATATCCCAAATTAATATACTATTATATACATATATATACATTCAAGAAACTATATATATATATATATATATATATATATATATATATCTATATATATATATATATATATATATATATATATATATATATATATATATATATATATATATATTTTGAGGTAAATTCTGAGATTAAAACAGCAAACACAATCATGATATATCCCAAATTAATATACTATTATATACATATATATACATTCAAGAAACTATATATATATATATATATATATATATATATATATATATATATATATATATATATATATATATATATATATATATATATATATATTTTGAGGTAAATTCTGAGATTAAAACAGCAAACACAATCATGATATATCCCAAATTAATATACTATTATACATATATATACATTCAAGAAACTATATATATATATATATATATATATATATATATATATATATATATATATAATATATATATATATATATATATATATATATACAATCCTCAAAAGGAAGTAATACCAATGGTTTTTGAAATAGGTTTAGTGAATCCAAATCTGGAATTAAAACCATCTCGACCCATTCTCAACATGTATGTATTAGCAATGGGTTTCAACAGGGTCATATATATATATATATATATATATATATATATATATATATATATATATATATATATATATATAAAATATATATATATATATATATATATATATATATATATATATATATATATATATAGAAAAGCATATATACACATAATTGATGGAAAATTATGAAACAAAACCAAAAGTTGGTTCCCACAAATCCGAAACCTCATATATGTCCTGAAAACTCAGATTTTGCAAACTAAGAAGTTGGAAATCAAAATATCGTCTTTAACTCAAAAATCAAATATCATATAAATCTCAATTTTATCCAATTCAATGAAAACCCGATTATGCTTAAAAAAACAAATAGGTGATGATCCCGCGGATCACTTCCCACAAGTTCTAATTATCATATATGAACTAACAATTCAGAAAATACGGACTAAAAAGTCAAGGATCGAAAAATCACATTTATATTCAAAACTTTGAACCCGAAAAATCCAATTTTGACAAAACGACTCAAAACGTAAAATACACCAAATCAACCCGCGAAACTCGGCATATACGCTGGTCTCAAACTAAGTGATACGCTCGGGTACTCTCGGGTTCAAAATCGTGTCCGTGTCGAGTCCAAAAATGCGTATCGAAATTTTCGGATACCGCGTAGTACGCGTGCGTTCTCGCTCGTTCGAGCGCCGCACATGCAACAAAACGCAACATGCTTGTGCACATAGCTGGGAGGGTCCTGGGGTAGGTCTAGGATACGATGACATAGCGACACGATGTGCCAAAGCGGCACACGCAGCCCCCGCACCCGCGCGGCCTGCTGCGCGTGCGCCCTCGTGCACGCGGTTCCGTCCTCGTGGCTCGCTCGTCGGGCCACGCCATGACTCGGGGTTCGTCCTACGTGTCGTCTAGGTATAGGTCGACATGTTTCAGGTCCTGGAACGGGTCTTCGCTGTGTCGTGTGCGCGCACGAAGTCCATTTTCGCGACAAAAATTAGCCCGAGTGCACAGTGTGGCTGACCAGTGCACGCGCGATTTCTCCGCGCTCGCTTGACGAAACATAGTGAAATTTGACGAACATATGGGAGAGGTTGCCCCTACGTGCTTGTAAAATTTCATGCAAGACGGAGCTCTGTGCGTCGAGTTATGACGCACAGACTGCAGGACGTGCACGGGAACGTGCACGGGATCTCGTGCACGGGTGTCCGTGTCCGAAACATCGCTGAAAATTCATCGATTTCCAATCCGTCTTCACGAAAATTTATTGAAATAATATAAGCTAAACATCCATGAACTCAGAATCGAAAAACTACAATTTTCAATCCTAAGCGGCATTTCGTCGAACACGTGCCGTAAGGAACCGACACGGGCTCGATACCTCCATCAAACGGAGTCAAAATCCCACCAAATTTCGTGGGCAAGGCTAGGGCACCTATATGGATGCAAAAATGAAGAAAAAACTAAATTTGCAATGGTAGATTAGGGTTTTACCTATTGAGTGTCAAAACTCAATGATCTGGCTCCTCGGTTGTCGTGTCGGCCGATTTCCCTCCAGCAAAACCTTCCGTCTCCACTATAGAAATGGTCCAGCAGATCCTCCTCTCCTCGACGAGCACAAAGGAGTTCATTTGGGAAGAAACGGACTCCGGATGAAGGAAAAAAGCATTTTGGAGAGTTGGATCTCTTAGGGTTTCCTTGTGGAGGCTACAAACTACGAATGAATGCAACAATGGGAGGGGGTACTGCTATTGGGCGGACAAGGAGGGTTCTTTAGGGTTAGGGTTTCACTTGGGCCGTCTCCTACTCAATTAGAAATGGGCCCAAGTCAAAAAGCTCAAAGGCCTACATGCAAAAAGGCTAATTAAATAATTAAAAGCCTTAAAATTAATCTAATGCACAAATTAAATTCTAAAAATGAAAATAAAAAGTTTAATGCATGGTTAGGCCCCTATACATGTCCACTAGGGTTAAACCAGTTGCTAGCACAAACAAGAGTCAACATATTCAGGAAATCGCATAAAGGTCAAAAATGGCTAAAAAATCAATTAATCACTCTAAAAATTTACTAATAAAAAACTAAATTAATTCTAATGATAATAAATCTAATTTCTAATATAGAATTAAGGTTCTATGTCATGGTTGGCTAAGGTCAAACTACTTATACTACCAAGTCACCAGTCTACAACCAAATCAAATCGCACTACAAGCAATCCAATTAATAAATAGATAAAAATTCAAATAAAATCATAAAAATTGAAATAAATCATAATTACTAAAATACCCTTGAAATTGAAAAGTGAGTGTGACAATTGGGTCAGGTCTAACAAGCCAAATTTTATTATATAATTTAGCTAATTATCAGCTTAGTTGTGTACTGTTGGAATGGGCCTGTCAACAGGCTGAACTGAGTATTTTTTTAGTTAGTTTATTCTCAATCCATGATTAGGCAAGCATCATCTACTGGGTTCAAGCTAACTAAATTTGTTTTACACGATCCTTGAGTTTAGTATAGAAACTATTGGTTGGGCCGAGCCTACTTTTAGGCTTGGCGAAATAGTTGTAGTTACTGTTGATAACTAATTGTTAAATTAATTAGACTTTAGTAATATTTGGTAATAAACCTTTTAAATATAATTGTTATTATTTGTTTGTATAATGTACTATGTTAATAATTAGTATAATTTAAATTAATTATTATTGTTCTATAAATATTTTGTAGGTGTTTCCTAATATATATTTTATTCTATAGCGAGCTAAGATATGTGTATAGTTTGTATATTTAATTATGATTAAATGGTATTATTCTATAAGTAATTAGCTAGTTAATTTATGGTTAGAAATAAATAGTTAGCTAGCAAATTTAGTGAGTTGTCATTATTTAGAATCTAATTAATTCTCCCAATTGATTCTAGGTGGGCCTAGAGATTGTTATCTTCCTATTACGATCTTTCATAGCAAGGCAAGTACTTCTATGATTTTGACCCATTTACTTCATGCCATGGTCTTTCAATATTGGATACATTGTTACACGACTTCATCTATATTATGGTTCATGATCTTTCACTTGTATATTGGAGAGGGAAAATACTACGGATATGTGACCAAAGCCCAACGTAGGAGTCATGCATGTTGATACCTTAATCTCACACATGTGCACCTGGGATTAAGTCGTACCATTACTTGTTCTTATTCATGATCTTACCCAACCGATCACATATTTTAGTATGTATTTCAAATTCACATGTTAGAATCTTTTGATTACATATTCATATTTTATTTAGATTATGCATTTACTTTTCATGATCATCATGTTTCATTGTTCCTTTACTTGTTTACATATTGTACTTGTTTTATTATTACAGATTGTACTTTGATCTGCTTCTAATTGGATTTGTTGTAGGTGAGCTTAAGGCTATATGTTTTACCTACTATGGGTAGGAGCCCGAGGCCGTAGTTGAGTAGGATGACACCATGTCCTAGGACTTAAGAGCTGTAGAGATCTAGTTTTTAGTTTCATTACTTAGAGTTGTCTAGAAATTTTACTTTGATATTGTATTATGAGGGTACTTGTAGATATGGGCTGACACCTTTGTTTCTATCTTTGGATTTGTCTCTAGCTTAGTTATATAAGGTGTAATAATGGCTAGACTTGTGGTGGTGTATTATGATGTACTCTAGGACTTACTAGATGTTGTGATGTGGATTTTATGATATTACATCGAGTTC
Source organism: Iris pallida (assembly GCA_029216955.1). Taxonomy (NCBI): domain Eukaryota; kingdom Viridiplantae; phylum Streptophyta; class Magnoliopsida; order Asparagales; family Iridaceae; genus Iris; species Iris pallida. The sequence continues at coordinate 12,392,417 of JANAVB010041416.1, forward strand.
TTAGAAACTTAGTACAGGCTATTACATTGAGTCTACAACGTAGGATGGACGTGTTCGACTCGTATCCGATTATTTGGGAGCGGATCGTGACATATTTTTAGTGGTAGCCCATGCAAGTCTCATCCTAATAGTACATAGGCTATAGAGTTCTATTAGGAAGCCTGCTAAACTAAGAAAAACATATCAAAGCATAGGACCGAGGGAGATGGTTATATTTATTATTATTAAGTTGCTTATTGATTATTAAAAGAGCCCGAAGGTTCAAGAAGGGACTTGCTCGAGAGACTTGTATAGTGACTACCACTAGCAGAGCGATGACTTATGTAGACTTTCTTCGCGTTGTCGAGGGGGTTGAGAAGAACATTGACCAATGGACCAAGAGGGATAGAGATGTTGGCACTAGCAGCTACCTGGGTCCACCGAAGCGGCCCAATACTCAGGTGAGGCCACATCAGCATCCAGCACCCCAGCAGCCGTATCGTCCTGCCAGAGCTCCTACACCCCAGCCACAGAGGCAAGCTTAGACCCAGACGATGATCACTTGTGCATACTGCCACCGGCAAGGTCATCACTTTGATGTGTGCTACAAGAGTTTGGGACTCAGCTTGTTCTGCGGATCTTCTACACAGTATATGAAGGAATGTTAGTAGGCTGTCGCTCATCTTGCCCTTGGAGCAGCCACAGGACCCAGAGAAGCTGGAGGAGCACCTGTACCACTAAGAGGGCTACATGTACCGCCATCGACGGGACTGCCTCTACCCACTCAGCAGTAGTATTTTGCCCACCATCAGCAGCAGAGGGGAGCTCCACAGTGGGGACGAGCGTATGCTATGGCCACAGTTGAGAAGGATGAGACTGTACCGCATGTGATTATAGGTTATATTCTGCTTCATTCATTTCGTGCTGTTATACTGTTTGACTCGGGCGCTATATATAGTTTTCTATCTTTTGAGCTCTTACTAGACACGGCTTCACCCTAGTACTTACTAGGAGGAAATGTTGAATTATGACAGGAGAAGAAGTAGTACCGATTAGTGATATGAATGACTTCCCTATTAGTATAGCTGGAAGGGAATTTAGGGCCCAGCTACTCATAATTCCACTACCGGGATTCGATGTAGTTCTAGGGATGAGTTGGTTGAGTGAGCATTATACCGTGATAGATTGTCGTTAGGGGAAGGTTATATTTAGATCGCCGCCCAGGCAGATTGTTGAGAAGCGAGAAGGAGTCTACTACGGAGTTATTGCAGAAAAGAAAGAATTGTCGTATCTACTCATTGCAGAGTTCCTAGATGTTGTTCCTGAAGATTTGTCTGGACTGCCGCTAGACCGAGACGTGGAGTTCATTATTGACTTAATACCAGGATCAACACCAGTATCTCAAAATTGCTACAGGATCAACCCAAATGAGGCGAAAGAGATGAAGGCCCAAATTGATGAGTTAGTGGGGGAAGATTTTTGTCACACTCATTTTTATAATTAAGGGTATTCTAGTCATTATATGCAAATTTAATTTTTCTTACTTTTTTTATTAATTAAATTGATTGTTGCGTGAGTTGGATTGGTGTTTTGGTAGGACCTAGATGGTATAACCTTAGTCAACCAATTTTTAAGAATTATTTAATTCATTTTTAGCTATTTTTCATTAAGCCTTTTGTCAATTGGTCTTTTTAGCAACTTAAGAGTGCTTGGCCCATGACTAAACCCTAACCCTAATACCCCCATGCTTGGCCACCCAAACATAGCAGCCCCCCTTCATATTATTGTGTTTTGGTTTGTAGTCGTCACAAGTGCAAACCCTAGTTTCTCTTTTCTCCAAAAATACTAACTTTCTAATCCGGCATCCGATTCACCTCAAACGAATTACATTGCGACCATGTGGAGGAGGAAAACTTGTTGGAGCATTGCTAGCAATTGTTTGGAGACGTTTGTTCGGGAGAAACTGGTCGTCAAAGCGCTCGAGGATTTCCTTTTATTGAGATTCCAACTCTCAATAGGTAAATATCGTTCTACTATTGTTTGTTCTAATTTTTCTTCATTAGAGCATGCATCTAGGTACCCTCGACCTGTAGGATTAGTTTCATTCAATTTCGTGTCCGTTCGATGTGCGTATCGAACACGTATCGGAGCTACAACATAGGTGTTCGATAAAATTACTCAATGGATTGAAACTTAATAATTTGTGAAACTATTTATATATTTGGATAGTCCTAGATGTAAGGATCACGACAACATATTTTGTGCTTTGAATCAGGCTCGTTTCCGTGTCCAAACAGGAGAAGAAGTTGCTGCACGCACAGGCCGCACGTGTGCCATGCTGCCACGTGTTGTTTGGGCGATGCACAGGCCACGTGGCCGTGTGCCACTTGGTGTGTAGGTGGGGGCAACATCTATGGACACGTCCTCTAAGTTTTGTGTCATCTTGATTCGAATCGAGTGAGAGATCGCGACTGCACGGGTCGACACATACAAGCGTGCGCGCACACAGCCGTCGCTGACACGGCCCTCCTGCCGACACATGTGGACACGTGGACTCGATCCGATGTGTCCTACATGTAGACCTATACCTAGCCTATCCTAGGACATGACCACGACACGTGTGGTGGGACACACGAGTCCATAGACTCGCCGTCCCGCGTACACGACGATGTGCATTGTTCTTTGCACACGTGCACAGGCCGCACGTGGACACGGGCTTCGTGCACGTCGGACATGATATTTGGCCGCACGCTAACTCGGCCAGTAGGTCGGAGACGTGTTAGCCTAGGTGTACGCGAAGGTTCACGAGAAACGGTTCGGGTTTTCCGATACTCACTCTGTGGACAAGATACGGACACGGGTTCGACCCCGTGAGAACCCGAGCACTTGACACACATAGACACCTTCGTGTTTGCCAAGTAGTACGGGTTCTAGTCGGGTATTTTGCAATTTGGGTCTCGAGTTAAGATTTCGGGTTTCAAATATATATATATATATATATATATATATATATATATATATATAATATATATATATATATATATTAAACCCCTCTTTTTATTAATCAAGGCTCAAAAAGCTGAAGCCTGACACATATACAAGTAAGAACTGTACAAGTATACCACCAAAATGAAATAAGAAGGGAAGACTACAAGATCGCCCAGGATTAGGGTTGGGGAAACCAGAATATTGTCGGGATGTGGGAACACATAGTGCTCCTTTTGCGATATTGGCGGAAGACCTTCCTGATGAGCTGGTCAGCTGAGTATTGGTGATCTTCGTATCTAGCCTTATTGTGATTCTTCCAAATCGTCCATGTGGCGGCCGCTACGACGATCTAATGGCCGTGGGATGCTCTACCCCAAGAGACCGCTAGATCGTGGAAGCGACTGCCCCCCGGCTCCCTACTGTAGCTTGGCAGAAGATATGGTCGATAGTCTGAATCTGACGATCTGAGCAGCAATTGCAGGCGGATGCCAAGCTAATTCCTATGGTGTTGAGGATATCGTCGGTCGACAGTTTCTTTCTAATGACTCTCCACATAAGAAAGGACCATTTCTTGGGGATACAGGAGTGCCAGTATTGATTGGTGGGCTGATACGGCTGCCCCGGTCCGCGAACAGCGAGTCTCGTCGATCTCACCGAGAATGCCCCGGAAGCCTTGCGCGTCCATCTCAGTGCATCGGCCTCGCGCCCAATTTTTAATCCGCTCGAGCGTCCATCCCAGTTCTAGTCTTCGCTAGTATTGTTCCACAAGTCTCTGATTCTGCTGTCCATAGGGATCTCCTTGAGCCTCGTGATCAAGCTATCCCCAATCCACCTCTCCTGGAATGGATCAGACTCGTCGTCCCCCAATTGGAGTCTCATCTCTGGTTCGGCAAGTTCACGCCCACTAAGGATGTGCCACCAAACCGCTGATGATCTGCTCTTAGATATAGCCTCTGATGGATGGATATGCTTGAAGTGCCTATTCTTCATAAACTTGGTCCATAAATTCTTGTCCGTGTGGAGTTTTTACCATAGTTTCATCGAGAAAGCTTTAACGATGTGAGTGAGTTTGGTGAATCCTAAACCCCCTTCCTCTGTGGGGTGAGCCATGGAGTCCCAGCTAGCCCAGTGATGTTTGTTAATGCCATTGCAATGCCCCAGAAGAAATTACAAAAGATCTGCTCGATCGAAGAAAGAACCTTCAAAGGCGGGAAGCACACACCAGGGTGTGGATAGGAATAGAGGTGAGCACGTGATTGATTAGGATAATCTTGCCAGCTGGGGATAAAGTAGCATTATTCTACCCAGTAAGTTTATTCCTGATCCGTGTGATCAGTGTCTCAAATATGCCAGCATTGAATTTTTTGTACAGGAGGGGGCACCCCAGATAGTTAAACGGAGGATGATCAACGGAGAAGCCCGTTAAGTTGGCGAGTCTCATTGCGTGCTCTCTTTTGATATTGTGGTGGGCATAGATGATGATCTTGGATGGGTTGATCTTCTGACCAGAGCTGGTGGAGTACCTTTGCAGGGTGTGTTGGACCTCTGCCACCGCTCCTTCGTCCCCGGATGAGAAGATGAGTAAATCATCAGCAAAGGCCAGGTGAGTGATTATTAGGCATATACTGGATGTGTGATAGTGCTGGAAGTTCGGAGTGTTAGCCATATTGTTGAGGTTCCTATTCAGGACGTCGGTCGCTATGATGAAGACTGTGGATGATAGTGGGTCTCCTTGTCTAACCCCTCGACTGGATTTGAAAAATTCGTTCGCTTGGCTATTGATGACCGTGGTGAAACATGAGTTGCTGATAGATCTCCATACTAAGTTGGTCAAATTCTCAGAGAAGTCGAATGCCCTGAAGACCCAGATCATAAATTTCCAATCCAGTCTGTCGTAAGCTTTCTCCATGTCGATTTTGACTGCGATGTTGCCCCCTCTAGCTGGAAACTTCATGCAGGTTAATAACTCTTGGGCTAGCATAATATTTTCCTAGATGTTCCTTCCTCGAACAAAGCCGCTCTGCTCCTCAGAGATGATCTTGGGGAGGATCTCTGCCATCCTGGTAGCAATAATTTTGGATATGATCTTGTTGGTAAAAGTACATAGACTGATGGGTCGAAAGTCGCGAAAGGTCTCCGGGTTTTCTTTTTTGGGAATGAGGATAAGCTTGGCGCTAGATATGGCTTTGGGGTAAGTAGCTCCTTCGAAGAATGCTGTGGCCGCTTCGGTGATGTCCTGCTTGATAATATCCCAACACTTGCGAAAGAAGACACCCGAGAACCGTTTGGTCTGGGAGTACTATGCTCGTTAAGGGCCCAACCGCCTCTTTCACCTTCTAGACGGTGGGGGTGCGCTCTAGCTGGACGTTGTCGGCGTCATTAATGAGAGAGGAGATTTAGTCCAGGAAGGCGTTGTCTTTGTGAACCGTTTCTTTGGAGAATAATTTGGAATAGAAGTCTGTTACAGCTGCTTAGATGGCTTTCTGGTCAGTAATGATGTTCTTGCTCTCGTTAGTGGTGTGGTGAATCGATATCTTTTGTCTTCGCCCGTTGATGCAGGCATGGAAGTATTTTGAGTTTTTGTCCCCGTTGCTATCCCATTTCAATCTAGCTTTTTGCTTCCAGAAGTCGGTCTCCACTTTAATCCTAAATTTAAGCATGGCCTTGGTGAGGAAGAGGGCACTCCTCGCCACCGGGGACTGATCCGATGTGAACCTGGCTTCGGTACGGGTGACGTCGTCCTCGGGACCCGAACGGCTTGAAAGATGTCCCCGAAAGCTAGTTTGCTCCACTTGGACAGGGCTTTCCTAGTCGCCTTGAGCCTGTTGCTCATGCGGGAAAGGGGGTTGGATGAATCCACGCTATTCTACGCTTCCGTGACGATGTCCAAAAATTGGGGGTGCTCGATCCAGAGGTCGAGGAATTGGAAATTCTTTTTGGATGGGTTAGTATTATTTTTAACTACCACTAGCAGCAGGGCATGGTCGAATTCAGAGGAGTTGAGATGGGACAGGTTGGTGGTTATCCCCATTCCGTTCCTGAGGACGTTTGTGAGGGCTTTGTCGAGACGGAAATACTGACGTCGGTCACCTTCTTGCATATTGCACCAGGTGAAAGTGTTGCCGGTGAACTGGAGCGAGGCTAGATTGGCATTGAAAATGAAGTTGTTGAAGTCTTGCATGGCCGGGATAGGAGGGGGGCGACCTTCGATTTTCTCATCTCTGCAGGTAGCACATTAAAGTCTCCAATGCAAAGCCAAGGGGAATTGTTGTGGTTTAGGTGGATGTCAATGAGATTGTTCCAGAGATGTTTCCGCTCTAAGAAATCACAGCTGCCATGGACCGTCAAGATGATGGCACGCTCGGGGAGCATGGGGTGATCTAACCAGCAGGAGAGCGCTTGCCGGATGTTCTGGATACTCCCGATAGTGACATCCTTCGTATCAAAGATCCAAATGTCGTGTCTACCAGCAATGGCCGTGGGTAGGCCTAGCTACAGCTGGATAGATTTTAATCTTTTGGAGGGAATTTCGGGTTCAAGAATAATAAGGATGTCTATCTTATGGATTTTCTTAAGGCTGATGATTCTCCTTATTGTGGGTTTGTTCCCCAACCTGCGGACATTCCAAGATAGGATATTAATCATTAAGGAAGTTGTGGGAGGTTTGTTTTTTTTGCTTGGCGGCAGATCTGGTTAGGATGGTTATTGAATCTGCTAGTCCTTTCCTTATATAGACCCCATTTTCATTCTTAGTAGTGGTAGGATGGTCACAAGTTGATTGCACGTGTTGGTCCGGAGGAGGGCCGATCGACTCTCCGGCGGAGTCCAGAATGGTATCCTCTGGGGGAATAACTAAGGAGTCACTGGTGCACCCTATCAGAAGAATGGATTGCTAGAGAGGAAAGCCTGCAGCTTGAACCTGTTGGCTCCTCTGCACTAGGTTCGGACCTAGAATTGCAAGGGCTTCTTCGATGGGGTCTTCAATGATGTGTTGGTGATCATCGTCTATAATGACAATGGTCGCCTCTACGTCCTTCAAGTAGGGGACTGTGGTGATGGTGTTCTCAATTTGGGGGGGCGCTGATGATGTTGGGGAAGCCGCCTCCTCCGAATCTAAAGCGTTGAATTGGTTGAAGAGCGTGATAGCTTGAGTGTTGAGTGGGATCAATGCTTTGCTGGAGATCTCGCTCTTGTCCGACATGCCGTCACTGGAGTTGAAACGGATGTGTGAATTAGGAAAGGGTAGAATGGGCCCCTTGGGTGTCCTTCCCTCTGCTTGCGCTTTGTCATTCCGGACTGGTTTCTTCTTGAGTTCTGGATAGGGACGGTGGCAATGTTTTGGGGTGTGACCTCTTAGATGGCAGTGGTTGCAAAACAAAATGTGGTTTTCATAGAGGATTTGTTGAGTGTGGGTCTGGTTGCCCAGCTCTATAGAGATAAAATTTGGTGGTTCGAAAGAAAGGTCGAGTTCTACACAAATTTTGGCATAGTGAGCCTTGGTGAGGTTTCTAGTCTCAGGTGCCGTTCCCACGTACGTGCCGAAGGAGTTAGCAAAATGCCTAAGAGCCGCTGGGACAAAGCAAATAAGGGGAAGATTGGGCAGGGTCACCCAAGCGGGGACCTTTGGGGTATCTTCTTTGGTGCTGAAGCTAGTCGACCACTTAATGATCTTCATCTGGTGGGAGTGTGGTCGAGGTCGGAGGATAAGTGGAGAAGAATATGCCTAGGATCGATGGGTGCTACTCGATATTGAGCCGAAAACCTCCAGCTGGCAATCTCCTCATGCACACTGGAGAGTTTAGGACAATCTGAGAAAAATTTGAGGATGAAGGAGTGGGGAAAGGATGATGACAGAGAGGTTAATTTTGAGTCGGAGAACGGAACTAAAGGAACTGGAGAGTCCCGGGAGTACTCGATGTTCGAAAGACAGACATCAGGGAAAAGGCGACTCTGATTAGAAGCTAGGTCCGGGCGCAGCTTGGTGGCATAGGACGCCGGAGCTGATCCGGACGAGGAAGGGGCAAACTGGGGTGGGTTTAAAGCGGGGCAAGGGGATGAGGAGACGGGGTCCATCGGGAGGCCCCTACCAGGGGACGGGGAAGGGAAGGCGGGCCAGGGATGGGCGAAGAGATGACCGAAGAGATGGCTGAACTGCAAGCAAGGAGAGATGGCGCTGACGACCCGAATGACGACGGTTAGCAGGATCCCGGAATCGAGGTGCCAGAGACTCCCGAGGTGGCGACGGAGAAAGTACGTAGGGCCGCCTGGCAGCCGCCTCTTTCGAATCTAGAGCGTCGAATTGGTTGGAGAGCGTGATAGCTTGAGTGTTGAGTGGGATCAATGCTTTGTTACGGATCTCGCTCTTGTCCGACATGCCGTCACTGGAGTTGAAACGGAAGTGTGAATTGGAAAGGGGTAGAATGGGCCCCTTGTGTGTCCTCCCCTCTGCTTGCGCTTTGTCATTTCGGACTAGTTTTTTCTTGAGTTCTGGATGGAGACGGTAGCAATGTTTTGGGGTGTGACCTCTTAGATGGCAGTGGTTGTAGAACAAAATATGGTTGTCGTAGAGGATTTGTTGAGTGTGGGTCTGGTTGCCCAGTTCTATAGAGATAAAATTATGTAGTTTGGAAGAAAGGTCGAGTTCCACACAAATTTTGGCATAGTAAGCCTTGGTGAGGTTGGTAGTCTCAGATGTCGTTGCCACGTACGTGCCGAAGGAGTTAGCAATAAGCCTAAGAGCCGCTGGGACAAAGCAAATGAGGGGAAGATTAGGCAGGGTCACCCAAGCGGCGACCTTCGGGGAATCTTCTTTGGTGCTGAAGCTAGTCGACCACTTAATGATCTTCATCTGGTGGGAGTCAATCCTGCAAGTGCCTTTGGACCACATGGTCTTGTTGTCGAGGTCGGAGGATAAGTGGAGAAGAATATGCCTAGGATCGATGGGTGCTACTCGATATTGAGGCAAAAGCCTCCAGCTGGCGACCTCCTCCAGCACCCTGGAGAGTTTGGGACAACCAGAGGAAAATTTGAGGATGAAGGAGTGGGGGAAGGATGATGACAGAGAGGTTAATTCTGAGTCGGAGAAAGGAACTAAAGGCACCGGAGAGTCCTGGGAGTACTCGATGTGCGGATATTAGGGAAAAGGTGACTCTTATCAGAAGCTAGGTCCGGGAGCAACTTGGCGGCGTAGGACGCCAGAGCTGATCCAGACGGGGAAGGGGCGAACTAGGGAGGTTTTAATGCGGGACAAGGGGATGAGGAGACGGGGTCCGCCGGGAGGACCCTACCAGGGGACGAGGAGGGAAGGCGGGCACTACAAGCAAGGGGAGATGCCGTTGGTGACCCGAATGGAGACGGGTGGAAGGATCCCGGAACCGAGGTGCTAGAGACTCCCGGGGTGGCGACGGAGAAAGTACGCATGGCCGCCGGGTGAGGGGGAGGACAGACCGCAGAGTGGAGGGAACCGAGGGTGTCGGGCCAGAAGACTCGATTGGGGAGGAAGGGAGGGAGGAGGAACTGCGAGGATGGGGTGGATGGTCGGACAAGCGAGCTGTGGGGGCAACGGGGAACCCAACGAGGAAGAGGGTGCAAGGGGCTCAACGAAAGAGGGGGCGAAAGGGGCCGTGGGCTCAACGGGAGAGGAGGGAGCCGGAGGAGCGGGAGGTGCTGAGAAGGAGGGCAGAAAATATGCTAGAAGAAAATAGGGAGGGGAAATACGCGGATGGGGAGGGAAGGAATACGTGGAGTAGGAAGGAGACTAATACGCGACCGAGCCAGCCAGCTGTCCCGCGTAAGAACCATACCGCGCATAAAAAGCAGGGCTAAGCTCTCCGCCAAGTCCCTCGTAAATGTCATGGTAAAGGTTCGGGTGGGCCACACCGACTGGAGCGTAGAGAAGGGGTTCAGCACGCGCAGAATAAGCGTAAAACGGGGGGCTCCTCTCACGAGGGGACCAGCTGATGTCCCGAACGAGAGGCCAGGAGTAAGGGGCCCACCGCCTATACCGCAGGGGGACCCCCTGTCCGAGAGGACATCAATCCCGAAGGAAAATTGAAAAAGGGGGTTGGGCGACAAACTGGAGACGGACGCCATGGAGTGCTCGATCCAAGGAGGGCCGGCCGATCTCCCACCGGAAGCGTCGCCAGAGGAAAGAGGATGCCGAGCTGGGAGGACCACCGTGGGTCTCGCCAGAGCGAGAGAGGGAGGGGGATTGGGGGAGGCGGTGGAGAGAAGTCAGAGGCAACAGAGGTGCTGACCAGGGGTGAGTGGGTGAGTGAAAGGAGGAGAGGCGGAGGAAGAGGACCACCGGAGGGATCGAGAAAAGAATGAGGCAGGGAGGCTTGGCAGACCAAGGCCAGGACCTCGTCCGGCCAAAGGGAGGCATTTCGGAGGGGGGAGGCGGAGCGCCGGGAGGGCATACGAGTAAGGAGGGGGCCTAATGGCTCCCCAGAGGGGAGAGCAGCGGAAGGGAGCCAAGTCCTGCTGCCATCGAAAGATTGTATTATATATATATATATATATATATATATATATATATATATATATATATATATATATATATATATATATATTGAATTGATTTTTTCTATAATTTGATTTTCTAAGATTTTAGTGATAATTTCTGAGTTTATAATAGGTTAATTAGGTTCTGGACTTGTGGGGAGTGGTCGTTGGTTTTATACCATAATTTATCTACTATTTATGTATATATATTTGGGTTTTCCTCCTTATGTATATATTTTTTCCTCCTTATGTATATATATATGTATATGTATATATATAGGTATATGTATATATATATATATATATATATATATATATATATATATATATATATATATATATTTTATATATATATATATATATATATATATATATATATATATATAATGAAAATAAATAAATAAATAAATAAATATATATATATATATATATATATATATATATATATATATATATATATATATATATATATGTGTGTGTGTGTGTGTGGTGTGTGTGTGTGTGTGTGTATTTCATATATAAAAAAAAATATATATATATATATATATATATATATATATATATATATATATATATATATATATATATATAGATACATAAAAAAAAATATATATATATATATATATAGATACATTGGTGAATTAGTCGAGATGCGTAATCTCAGAGTCGAGTTTCATTTCACCTTCGAGTGACCAATATATATAAATAGATACACTGGAGCTCCCCTGCTCGCCACCCCCCCCATCCTCGTGACCGGCTGGCTTTGGCCGGCCGTCTTCCCCGGCTCGGTCGCGCTTCCCGGCGACCTTTTCCCCTTCGGAGGCCCATGCCCTCCCCGATCCCATGCGTCCCCGGCTGGTCGGGCTCCGCCTGGACACCCCCCACCCTCCTGTGGGGAGTTCTCTCGTCGGGAGGTTTCCTTTACGCGCTTCCGCTCCACACCCTCCGGCGCCGCCGCCACCATCGTCGGGCTCGCCGCCACCAGGCTTAGCGACGGCCCATCCCACCGGCAGCTCCTCTCGAAGCCTCTACGGCTCCCCCTCTCGCCTGCCCTCTGCCAGGATAGTGCCCGCCCCCCCCCCCCCCGGCGCCCATCCCCTCCACCGCTCCGCCCGCTGAGTCGCCCTCGCTGATGTGGCCCTTTGCGACCTCGGCTTCGCCCTCCTCGCTCTCCCAGGCCCCCAGCGTCCTTGGTAGAGCCACCCCCCAACCGCCACCTCGTTTCCTCCTCCGGCGCCCCCATACGCCACCGCCCACTCCCCGACGGACTCGGCGCCCACCTGCTCGGCGTTGGCCCATCCCCTAGCGCTCCCCAGAACCCCTGCCCCCCCTCATCGGCAGCTCTCTCTCCCACGTGGGCTCTCGTGGCAGCACACCACCCGGTGCGCTCGTTGGCGACGGTCCGCCCGTCTCTAGCGGCGACATCGTCTCCCCTTCCCCCTAGTGGTGGCCCCTCGCCGGCGTTGGCGTCCGCGGCGACGATGCCCTCTGGTCCACGACGCTCGCTCCGCCATCCCCGTCCCACCCCCCTCTCTTTCATCCATTTCTCCTGCTAGCCCACCCTAACCGCTCCCCGGAGCCCTCCCGGCCGTGCCTCTCTAGGCCGGCCCCTTCAGCCGGAGACCCCCTTGCACCGGCGGTCTCCTCTTCCCTCCGGAGTCATCTCCTCCTCCCCCCAGAGTCTCCTCCTCCCTCCGGAGTCATCCGCCCCCCTCGGGTCGTGCCCCCCTCCGTGCCCCCCTCCTCCCACCGGAGTCTCCTCCCCCTCCCTCCGTCGAAGGCTCCGGGAGCTTCGCACAGGCGGAGAGGGGGGGGGGGGGGGCGAGGCTCCTCGAGCCATGCGCCCCCCTCGGGCCATGCCCCCCTCGGGACCCGCCATCTCGTGGCTAGAGCCCCCCCACGTGGTCCCCCTAGGGATTTGTGTCCAACCCCCCCTAACGTTCGGAGCAGATTTGAAATTTTGATTTTTCAAAATTAAGGTTTTAAAATTTCAAAATTTCACTTTTTGTTTTTTCGAAATTTCAAAAATTTCGGTTTTCAAAATTTCAGAATTTTGAATGTTTACCTTTCTTTTTCCTACCTTGTCCATCTGGGCTCGTTTTGTGTTTCAAGGCCCAGCACTTGTCTGTAACGCTCCTTCGGAGCAACCCCTTGTTTTCAATAAAACTTCTTCTGTTAAAAAAATTAAAAATAAGAAATATATATATATATATATATATATATATATTACTTTATGATAGATATATGTATATATGATATAGTCTCCTAGTTTAATAATTAGCTATTGTTCTCAGTTTCGAACCCCCACAACAATCCCTTGTCGACACACAACCACGCCAACCTCTTTTCACAATTAAGGTTATATATATATATATATATATATATATATATATATATATATATATATATATATATATATATATATATATATTATGTGAATGAATGAATGAAAATATATCTATATGTAATTGTTTTCTTGTGAATGTAACAAGGGAGTATTGAGTCAGTTTAGGATTGACCCAATGAGCCTAGAATGGCTGAGTAGACCAACAAGTTGACCAAGTTGACAAAAGTCAAATTTGGTTCAAACTTGATCTAAATCGACTCAAACGAACTTAGAATGACATGGAAACTTGTGCTTGACCCAAAAATTAGTAAACGAACTAGTTGACCAGGTTTGACCAGAGTTGACCATGGTTGACTTTGACCTAGAAGGACTAGAATTATGTAGAATTGCATTGTAGACATTTCTTATGATATTTTAGACCTTGTTGTGACTTATGGTTATTTTAATAGGATTACATCACTCCAGTTCAGTTACACTTCCTCATCAGCAGCTTGGATTGCCAGGCGAGTACATTCTCTGATCATTTCATTTTTGCTTGGACATATTTACCTGTTATCGACTAGTTTACTCTTTGTTGTTACGATGTTATCACGGATTAGTACTATATGGATCTTTTCATACAATGTTATCCCCTCGGATACATCGGGTATATTGTGCTCATGTACTTTATCATGTGCATCATTTACTCTTTTTGTTCGTATTTATTCATATATACTCATGTGACATTCATGTACACTCATGATCATGTGAGCCTTCATGTATAACCTAGTATTCATGTGGACTAGCTATCCATGTGACACACTACTTTTATGTACAATAACATAACCTGGACAGATCCTTGTGTACTGATTGGGACAGAGGAGTATTTATTTGGTTATGTGTTCTACACCATTATCATGTATAACTCCAAATTAGATTTAAGTCATGTATAACCTAAGCCTGTTTACATAACCAAATATGTACTCTAAATCATGTAGTTAGTTCAGTTTTCTTATCTATATCATGTATATCTATTTTTACTATATCATGTTCTTCTTTTTACAGTCTCTCTACTATTTCTTTACAGCAGTTCATGTATATAATTCTACAGCTTGTTTCATATTTTCTTTTATGTTATGATCTGTGTGAGAGATATGTATTCGTTTCTGTCTGGACTGGACCTGTTGAAAATATTACAGATGATTAGGATTGCTGTGATACTTACTATGGAGCAGGCCTAGTTGATACAGGTGACCTAGACCCTCAGCAGGATCCGGTAGTTGCTGATGACATGCTATTAGCTTAGTCTAGACTTTTCTTATTATCTAGCTTCATGAACATTTGTGATTGTATTGAGGTATTATTATGGAGTTTTACACCGGGACTTATTATTCATATTGTGACTTCCTGTTGATATTATATTATCATCTTTTCCATCTTAGTTTGTGATTGAGATTACTTATTATGTTGTTCTCCATTCGGAGCATATTCTAGATTGTGTTAGATGTTGGACCTAGGACAGCGTTCTACCACCGACACTGCGGCTTAGGCTGGACATACCCATTTCTCGTACCTTTATACTAGGTACGGGTCGAGACACATTTTTAGTGGTGGCCCATACAGGTACAGATTCATATTAGTGTGATGTTGTGGTAGTACAACAACTTAGTTGTACTACTATAAGCCTGCTATAGAGTATAGGAAGTAAAGTGTTAGAATGAGAGGATACTCAATTACTGTTAGGATTTTTTGAAAGATTCCTGGGACGACCCTTGAGAATCTTATTTTAACTTCAATTTGAAATATTTTTCCTTGATTTGATTCACCCATTACTCTTTTGATTCACCCATTACTTATTTGATTCACCCATTACTCCTTGTTACTGAATTTGATTTTGATGGAGTCATTGTTGAATTTTGAATCTTGATGATTAGTTGCTAACTTTGAGTTTATATATATATATATATATATATATATATATATATATATATATATATATATATATATATATTTGGAATTTAGGGTATAACCTGATAAGATACTTGATAAGGACAGTGAGAAAGTTAAATGTCTACTTTATTTGTGGAGTTAGAATCTATCGCAGTCATACTGGCTAGCATGACAAGGACGTAGAGCCTGATTTAGATATACTTATCCTAGTTATGGAATATAGATTTTCTTGCAGCCATACCGGTTGGTGTGGTAAGAAATCTAAATAACATGATTATAGGGTGTATACCTTAGCTACGGACTCTATTGTTTATTGCAGCTATGCTTACTGGCGTGGCAAAATTCTAGCAACATTGTTTCAGGAAGACGTGAATGGTTATCAGATTATATCTTAAAATTGGTTCATTCCTTTTGAACAGATGAGCAAGAACATATTTTATCATTATTTATTTCTTGCCATTATTTCTTGTATTACCATCTTTTTCTTATCTTATTTAACTATGTCCCAATTACATCAATCATATATCGCGTATCTAATTCTGTCATCTATACTTTGAAACCTTTGAATATCCATACCTTTTTACCTTGGAAAGGTCGAGGAAGTAACATAAATTATCTAGCTCGGAAAGGACATAATTTGTTAACATATGGTAATAGAAATCTAAATATTGGTCTTTAATATAGAATTTTGAGATAGAGATGTGGTAAAAAGTGAGAAGGAAATCAAGAGATTTATATTATCAATTTAGGAACAATCACACTTAGAGAAATATTTTGGGTATGAATAATTCGTAGATGTATTTTAAAAAAACTGATGAGGATATTCGAGGTCAACTTAGTTTTGAGGACTGGATAAATTTTGGTTATTGATTGTTGAGACGTTTCACTTTTAGGCTATGATGTTAAATTTAGAGATTTAGTAATGGAGAAGAATTTTAACTGTATTCGATGGCAATACGAAATTGAATAAGATATTGCAAGAAAATGGTTAAGAACAGAAAGAACACAAGAATTTTTGAGTTATAGAAAATATAGAGATTTTTGAGAAAATTTTAAATTTAAGGAGAATAATATTTGATGGTGTACGTTGAAGGAAATATGAAGGTTGATTTTAATGGAGAATAAGTTTTTGTGAGGCCTAGTAGTTTTAGATTGAATAACGCGAGGAGAGTAATTTGAACAAGTTCAAGGATTTCATAAAACTTGATTTAGAGGTTTTGGATCTAATTTAAGACAAGGTGGAAGAATTTGGATTTAAAGATGATTAAGTGGTTAGTATTGAGTGCTAATAAATAAAGGGTATGCTTCATGAGTAATATTTTGGAATTTAGGAATTGAGCCTATGATGATCATGACAAGGACCAATCTTCATAACAAAGGGTTTAAATTCTTGGTGGTAGTCATATAAAGGTTGATTTTCATATTTGGACTTATGAGATAAAGATATGATTGGCACATGATGATTGGATAAGCTTGATGGTATCAGAGAGAGATGATTAACTTGACTTCTATATGAAACCTTGTCTTTTGTTTTCCCTATCAAAAGGAGGAAATTGCCTTATTCTATATCTTTGAATTATCCTTTAAAGATTTTCAATATCATTGAATCCTAACTCCCTTGATCACGACCAATCGACTTTGGTCATCTTTTCTTATCATATTAATATCCTGGGTCGTACTCAATTAAATTAAATTTAATTGTGACCTAGATCTCCATCCTTGGATGCTCGTGCTCAGACATCGATGACCTTGTTCCCCATCTTGCCCAAATCTTGATTTACCCAGAGATTGATCAACTTAGATCGTGTCGAGACTAAATTTTCTTTTATATATATCGTGGTTGGATTTCAATGCTAGTGACAGACGTGCTTTAAACTTTCGGTTTTGATCATCTTTAGAATAGTAAAGCTTTATAGTTAATTCCTAGTTATTTTTTTGATAATTACCAGTTTTTATATAGGATGATAGACTGCCTTACAGCCCGATGATTTATTATTTTCTTTATTTTTCCAGCATGGCACCTATGACCAGAGTCTGTCCCCAGTACACAGTTGCAGTTCCGGATGAGACCGAGATTGTACTTCCCCTTTCTATTGCACAGGAGGTGTTAGCAGTCTCACCGGAGAGTTTTCCTCTATCTCCTATCCTTCAGGAGAGGCCTACAGTTCATCCGGAGACTGAGGGCCTCCCTTTGCCTCCTGGAGTGGTACCCCATGCCATTCCTGATGGGGCTCAGATTTACAGACTTCTTCAGGATGCGTGGAAGGTACAAAGATTTCAGGCTGATCTTATGAGAAAGCAGAGTCTTAGTATCCAACTATTGTGGGACTTTATGCATTTAAGAGGAGAGCCTAGTCCCAAGAGAGAGAGGAGCAGTATATACCTAGAGCCTCAGGAGTACCCCGGCTTCCAGCCTAGACTAGCCTATCCTGTTCAGATTCCTGTCCAGCGGAGGCCAGTTAAGCGAGTGCCTACCTGTGCCTTCTTTAAGAAGCTTGGGCACGTATGAAAGGACTGTAGGAAGAGACTAGGTTTGTGCCTATTATGTGGGTCAGCTGGACACAGGATGCTATATTGTCCTACTACACCTGCCCCTAGTCGAGGCCTATCTCCAAGAGAGAGTTCCAGCTACCAGACCAAGTAGAGATGATTTCTTGACCTATACCTTATCATGTCTTGATGATTACTGTACCCTACCATATTGTTTGTATGTTTTGATATCTTATGACTACTTTTGATCTAGTATGACTATAATGGCTAGATGATGAGGCCCAGACTGATATTACCTGCCATAACCCTGTGTGATATCTTCCAACTGCATGAT